>PVJA010014100.1:0-48061 GCA_004027025.1 Myocastor coypus
GAAAGAAAGAAAGAAAGAAAGAAAGAAAGAAAGAAAGAAAGAAAGAAAGAAAGAAAGAAAAATCTAATTTCTAATACCACAATCTTGACAGGCGACCTTAATATTCCTTTATCCCAAAAAGATATGTCAAGCAGACAAAAAAATAAACATAGATGTAGTAGACCTGAACCAAAACTTGGAAAAACTGGCACAATTTACCAAAACTGTGTCAAGAAGAAATAATGACTCTCAATAACCCAATAAAAGCCAGTGAAATATAAAATGTGGGAAAAAAAAATTTCCTACAAAGAAAGGTCCAGGTCCTGATGAATTCATTGCTAAGTTTTACAAGAAGTTTATGGAAGATGTAATCTCAATACTCCTCAAACTCTTCAATGAAATCGAAAGCGATGCGATCCTTTCAAAATGATTCCTGGAGGCAAGAATTATACTCACATCCAAACCAGAGAAAGATGAAACTAAAAAAGAGAACTACAGGCCAATCTCTTTCATATTGGTGGACATATACGGAGTGTTCCACCCAAACACTTCTGAATACATATTTTTTTTCAGGCACGCACGGGTCCTTTTCTAAAACAGACCGCATACTAGTCTATGCACCATACTTAAGTATATGCGAGTAAACAGAAATTATGGCATTCACATTACCTTACCATAATGCAATGAAACTGAAAATAACTGACAAAACAATCCACAAAATCCCAAAAATATATGGAAATGAAACAACACCCTCCTCAGCAACCAGTGGGATACAGATGAAATTTAAAAAAGAAATTAGACAATATTTAAAATTTAAGGAAAATTCAAACATAATCTACCCGAATATATGGGATGCAAATAAAGAAGTTCTTGGAAGGAAATTTATAGCTCTGAACTTGTGCATTAAAAAAAGAATGGGCAACAATAAATGCTGCAATGCTGCACCTAACTCATCTATAAAAAGAAGAGTAAGCCAAATCCAAAACCCAAAGAAAGCAATACAAATTAATGAATTTAAAAGCTGGTTCACAAATGAAATGAACAAATTCCTAAAAAGGCACAATTTACTGAAATTGAATCAAAATGATATCAGAACTCTCAATAACCCAGAAACAGTCAGTGAAATATAAAATGTAATAAAAAACCTACAAAAAAAGGTCCAGGTCCTGATGACTTCACTGCTGAGTTTTGCAAGAAATTTATGGAAGATGTAATCTCAATACTCCTTAAACTCTTCAATGAAATAAAAAACAATATGATCCTCCCAAAATGATTTCAGGTGGCAAGAATTATACTGACATCAAAATCAGAAAAAGATGCAGCTAAAAAAGAGAACTATATGCTGTGAACATAGATGGCCGATAAACCGTAGATAGTTTTCCATCTCATGACCATAGATGCAAAAATCTTCAATATAATCCTTGCAAATAGAATATAGCAAATCATAAAGAAGATTATACTTCATGGTATAAATTTCCCTCTGAGAACTGCTTTCATAGTATTCCATAAATTTCTATAAGTTTTACTTGAATTTTCATTGAATTCTAGATATTGTCTAATTTCCTGTTCAATTTCATGTATAACCCATTTGTTGCGGAGAAGGGTGCTGTTTAATCCAAGTATTTCTGGGGGTTTTGTGGTTTCTTTTTTCATTTATTTTCAATTTCATTTCACTCTTGTCAGATAATATAAATGGGATAATTTCTCCTTTCTTGCATATACTTAAGCATGCTTTATGTACTATTATGTCATCTATTTTAGAAAATGTCTCATGTGCAGCTCAAAAAAATGTGTATTCAGAAGTGGTTGAGAGGAACGTTCTGTATATGTCCACTAAGTTCAGTTTTTCCAAGTTCTGGATTAGTTCTGCTACTTCTTTGCTAATTTTTTGTCTGCTTGATCTATCTTTTTGTCATAAAGGTGTGTAAAAGTCTCCTGCTAAGACTGTGCTATTGGATATTAGGCTTTTCATTTCCATTAAGATTTATCTTATATATCTGGGTGCTCCTGTGTTTGGTGCATACCTATTTATAAGTGTTAGCTCTTCATCTTGAATTTTCCCCCTAGCCAATATGTAGTGGCCTTCTTTATTCCATTTGAACATTTTTCGTTTGAAGTTGAGACTATCTGCAAACAGAATTGCTATCCCTGCTTTTTTCTGAGGTGCTGGGACATGCAATATTGTTTTCCATCCTTTGACTTTCAACTTATGAATTTCTTTATGATTTAAATCTGTTTCTTGTATATAGCACATTGTTGGAGTTTTGCTTCCTAATCCATTGTGCCAGTCTACTTTTATTTGGTGAATTGAGTCCAATAATGTTGATGGTTATGACTGATTGAGATGTATTGATTTATGATTGACATGCTATTTACCTAGTATTGCTGCCCCTTTTTCTCCTGTGTTTAATTGTTTGCCCTATTTGGTGGTTCTTTCCCTTCTCACGTGTGGAGTTCTGTTCATTTTGGTCATTATCTAAATATCTCTTAGTATTCTGTGTAGCCTTGGCTTTGTCATTATGATATTCTTCAGTTGTTTTTTCTCATGGAAGCATTTCCCTTCTCCATCAAACTTGAAAGAGAGTTTTTTAGGGCATAGCAGTGTGGGTTGGAATTTATTTTCATGTAGAAGTTGAAGTACTCTGTTCCATGTTCTTCTTGACTTTATAGCATGTGATGAGAAATCTCCCATTGCCTTTAAATGTGACGTGTTTCTTTTCTCTGGTGACTTTTAGTGTATTGTTTTCATACTGGATACCTTGGATCTTGACTTCATATGTCTGGGTGTGTTTTTAATTGGAATGATGTTATTTGGTGTTCTATATGCTTCAGTTAACTGGACGCCAGATTGTTTCACATATTTGGGGAGTTTTCTGTTGTTACTTCTGCCCATATACTTTTTATATCTTTTGTATTGACTCCTTCTTTCTTTTTCATGCCTATCCACCTCATGTTGTTCGCCTTTGCATCGTCTTGCAGAAGTTGAGTTTTTTTTTCTCCTTCATCCTAGTTGTTTTCAAGAGATTCTTACCTTTTCACTAGCTGCAATTGCATCTTTAAGGTCTGAAACTATATCTTCACTTTCATTCAAATGGGTTTCAAGCCTCTGATTGAGATTTTCAGTTCTTGTTTATTACTTTGCATCTGCTTCATGTGATCGATTTATTTCCTATGTTGTTCATTCAAGGATTCCATCATTTTTCTAATCTCTAATTGTTTATCAGTGTCTTCTTTAGAAGCTGTTTTTAATTCTTTCATTATAGTTATCCTTTCTTTTTTAACTTCAGAGATTCTTTCTGATCTGATTTCCTCTCTAGCTTTCTTTAGTAGCTCCTTTACTTTAGACACTATGAATTCAGTGATTTTTTTTTTTTTTTTTTTACTTCAGAGGTTATTTCTGATCTGATTACCTCTATAATTTTCTGCAGTTGATTCTTTACTTAAGATGCTATTAATTCAGAAATTTCTTTTTTTTTTTTACTTCACAGGTTATTTCTGACCTTATTTTCTCCTTAACTTTCTGCAGTAGTTTCTTTACTTCAGATACTATTAATTCAGAGATTTCAGCTGTGTGATTTCAATTTTCTTCTATGCTAGTGTCTCCTGAATTTGTGTTGGGTGGGCTCAGAACCTGAAATTACACTTTGTTCCTTCTCATTGTCATTTTTTATAGCACTGCCCTGTGACCTTTGGTGCAGTTATGCCCTTGGCACCTACTGAAATTCTTACCCATGAGAGATTATAAGGTTAAGACAATTGTAATTTGCATTTACAGAACTACAGCTAGAAACACTAATAATGGGTGGTGATGATTAGCAGTAGACAAACCTTTGGAACTAGTGGGTTTCCATTTTAGAACAGCAAGTGCAAACTTTATGTCTGTGTAGCTAAGCAGATATTAAATTGGAAATTTGTATTTAATTCACTCCCCTAAGTTCTGTCTGATCTTCTCTCCTTGATGTACCTGGGGTTCGAGGCACGCTAGTCCATCCAGTTACCTGTTGCCTCCTCTGTAGATCAAAGAAAAAAGAGAGAATAGACTCTCATAGATCTGGGCCTAGCAAAATGTCTCAGCTTACCGGGTCTGGATCTACCAAATTTGAACTTGTTCTGGTGTGCCTGGCTGGGTCTGTCTGCTGTGTTCCATTTCTTCCTGCTTCAGCCCGTTGAAGCGAATGCACTTTGCTCCTCTTGAAAGGTGTTCAGCTCCTGGATTATCTGCATGGGTCTGACACCCAGCCTTTCTGCAAGGAGTTTTGCTGCAGGGATCCACTGTAGGTGTTGGGCCTGGGGTCTGGATGAGGAAGTTCTGTTTGTGGTTCACAGGCAAAAATTCCCATAGGCACACCAGGCCGGGCATATGGATGCGGCAGTTCTGGTTGTGGAGAGTAGGCAAAAATTTCCACACACACCCAGGGCATGGTGTCTAGATGCGGAGGGAGCCATGCTGTGGCCATGCGGAGCAGGCTGAAGGGTCTGTATTCATATCTCTTTCCTCTCTTTGATGAAGTTAGCTAGGGGCTTGTCAATTTTATTTAATCTTTCAAAGAACTAGATTTTTGGTTCATTAATTCATTTTGCTTTTTTGCCTGACTTGCATTAATTTCTGCTACAACGTTTGTGTATTTGCTTCCCGTCTTTGGACTTTGGGCCTGGTTTGCTCTTCTTGTTGTAATGGTCAAAGATTGCATTGTCAGCACTCTTAGATGTTCTTCTTTGTGCCAGGCGTAGCGGTTCATGCCTTTAAGCTCAGCCATTGGGAGGCTGAGGCTGCAAGATCAATGGGTATTTGAGACCAGTCTGGGCTACAAAAGTGAGCTCCAGACCAGCCTGAACTGCACAAGGCCATGTCTCAAAAAGACAAAAGCTTTTCATTCATCTTCCTGTTCCTTAATCTCCCTTCATTTATTGGATCTTTGTAAATTTGCACATGTGCTTTGCATTGTCAAGAAGTAAAAGTGGCTCTCCACTATAGTTTTAGTTTAAGTGACACTGTAGTGGGCAAACATTTTGATTCATCAGCATTCTCCCTGCCACCACCAGTCATTTATTCTGAATTTGCATCTATGGCTTTGAAAGCAATTCCTTTAAGGAGTTCTTCCACTGCTTAATTCATGGTATCTGTGGTTACTAAATAAATCAAATGAAAAAGGTAACTTGAACTGGTCATGTTGAAGAACACAAATTACATTTAAAAACAGCAGCCCTACATCCATGGCAATGCTCAAATACATGGAGAAATGGAAAATGCTTGGTGTTTGCCGTCTAGCTGAGTGCTGGAGGATCTGATACAGTTGATGAAGCATCTATGAGATATAATCTAACTAGAGGAGAGTAATTCCCTAAATCTCAAATTGTGCCCAAAGTAAAATAAACAGATATGAAAATCATAGATCAAGAAGAATGCAGGGAAAGCCGGTAAGACACATGAGAATGTAGAGTTGGAAGTCCTCGGTGAAATGTGGATCAAAAGCAGATCCTCCAGAACTAAGAATGAAGCCAGAGACTGAAGAACAAGACACTGAATGTTAGTTATATATGGCACATGGGCAGGATGCTTCTCCTAAGAAAGAATACCAGAAGCACACCTCTTAGATAAGCTGTAGGTTTCATGGAAGCTATAGCTAATTTCAAGAATCAGGTGCCTAGACTTTTAGTAAACATAAGAAAAGATAAATAAAATACTCTTATTGAGTTAAGCTTTTGTATTAGTTTGCGTTAGTTTGCTAGCATCTTATTACTCTTGACATGTGCTGTGCTAGGGATTCATTCAAATTCTAACAGCGTGTAACCACCCCTCACGTTGTGTTTCTTATTTTTAAATTTTATTTTACAGAGAGAGAAAAATTAAAATGACAATAAAACAGATTAAAATATTTAATTGAGGAGTAACAATAATACATTGCATATGGTTATCTCATTGTTCAGATTACAAGGTATAGGCTCGCAATATTTTTCAAGCAATAGTAGCACAACCCTTTCTAATGGAATGAAAGAAGATATATCTATAACTATCTTAACAATCATATACATATTTTGTTTACTTTCTTTTCACTTTCCCCTATCAATGTTTCTCTCTCTCTAATATATATATATATATATATATATATATATATATATATATATATGTGTGTGTGTGTGTATATATATGTGTATATATATATGTGTTTGTGTATATATATATGTGTATATATATATATATATATATATATATATATATATATGTATATATATGCTGCTCAGCCTGTCCCGGTGGTGGGGCTTGTGCAGTATGAGGTGCTGGGAATCAAGCTGCAGTCCCTGAGCTTGCCTGAGCTTGCCTAAGCAGGCACTTTAGACCACTGAGCCATGTGGCTGGCCCTCTCCTTTTAAATAGTTTTTCTCTATTCAAAATTTTTAGCTGAGTTAGTGTATGCTTTTTTTATATAGTTATGAGGGGCCAAGTGGTTGCAAGTCTAACCATGGTGATAGCTATCCGGAACAATGCTTCAACCCAGGGTCAAACCTGAGTTTTATTCAGTCATGAAGGAGGAGTGGCTTGTGGATGAATGACTGAATTGCAGGAAGAAGTTGAGTAGTGTGAGCTACGCTAGGTAGCAAGCCTGAACTTAGCTCTGTTATGTGTAGAGAGAAGGGTATGCAGAAAAGGTAATTTGCATTACACTACTGAGACAGTATGTGATGTTTTGGCATCCAGTGCTTCAGCTCTTATGTGTAATCTTTCAAGACCCAGGATGTCATAGCCTCTCTCCTGAGTCTAGATCCCAGCTAACAGCATGCAAAATTGTCACTTCATCCTGTCTTGACCCAGCTCATATTAAAGAGCAGAATGTGTGGATTATCAGGAAAACACATGTGCCATCTTCAAAGACTAGGACCAGCACCTCAGCTAGATCAATATGGAGTTCTTAAAGCCAATTGAAAGGATGAGGAAAAATCTCAGCCACCTCTGTACCATCCATACATGGAAATGGGATCAGGCACAGCCAAAATGGAGGAAATTGCTCTTCTTTCAAGGAGAGCTACTTAGGTGGCGCTTGGCAGTTTCCCCTTCTTTGCTTTGAGAAATTGCAGCACTCAGTCAAGAATGTATGGCTTTCAGTCATTCCTGGGTTGAGAATCTTCATGACACACTTCAATAAGGATTATAAGCAATATTATGAGTACACCAATTCCAACACAAAACCAAAATTGAGACTTGAGATATGCAAGTGATTTTTAATAGCATCAGCAAACTTATCCCAGACTTTAACTTGGGTATCAAACATGGCTGTCTACTGTGACATTGATAGCAATTATCTCTAAAGATCACCTATATAGCTTTTTTTTTTTTTTTTTTTTTTGCAAAGGTTTTGCCTCAAGAACACAGGTGTAGTGAAAACCACCACTAAATTAGAGCCAACATGGTAAAAGAAAAAGACTCACATTAATATCGGCCATCTGATCTACAAATGTGGTGGCATCGACAAAAGAACCATTGAAAAATTTGACAAGGAGGCTGCTGAGATGGGGAAGGGCTCCTTCAAGTATGCCTGGGTCTTGGACAAGCTGAAAGCTGAGCGGGAGCGTGGTATCACCATTGATATCTCCATGTGGAATTTTGAGACCAGCAAGTATTATGTGACCATCATTGATGCCCCTGGACACAGAGACTTCATCAAAAACATGATTACAGGCACATCTCAGGCTGACTGTGCTGTCCTGATTGTTGCTGCTGGCGTTGGTGAATTCGAAGCTGGTATCTCCAAGAACGGGCAGACCCATGAGCATGCCCTTCTGGCTTACACCCTCGGTGTGAAACAACTAATTGTCGGTGTTAAGAAAATGGATTCTATGGAGCCACTCTACAGCCAGAAGAGATACAAGGATATTGTTAAGGACGTCAGCACCTACATTAAGAAAATCGGCTACAACCCTGACACTGCAGCTTTTGTGCCAATTTCTGGTTGGAATACTGACAACATGCTGGAGTCAAGTGCCTTGGTTCAAAGGATGGAAGGTCACCTGTAAAGATGGCAATGCCAGTGGAACCACCCTACTTGAAGCTTTGCATTACATCCTTCTACCCACTCGCCCAACTGGTAAGCCTTTGCAGCTGCCCCTCCAGGATGTCTATAAAATTGTTGGTATTGGCACTGTCCCTGTGGGCCGAGAGGACACTGGTGTTCTCAAACCCGGCACGTTGGTGACCTTTGCTCCAGTTAACATCACAACTGAAGTCACGTCTGTTGAAATGCACCATGAGGCTTTCAGTAAATCTCTTCTTGGGGACAGTGTGTCTGTCAAAGATGTCTGGCATGGCAATGTAGCTGCTGACAGCAAAAAGGACCCACCAATGGAAGCAGCTGCTTTCACTTCTCAGAACCATCCTGGCCAGATCAGTGCTGGCTACGCCCGTGTCCTGGATTGTCACAGAGCTCATACTGCTTGCGAGTTTGCTGAGATGAAAGAAAAGATTAATTGCCAGTCTGGTAAGAAGCTGGGAGATGGGCCCAAGTTTTTGAAATCTGGTGATGCTGCCATTATCTATATGGTTCCAGGAAAGCCCATGTGTGTCGAGAGTTTCTCTGACTACCCACCCCTGGGTCATTTAACTGTTCGTGATATGAGACAGACAGTTGCTGTGGACGTCATCAAAGCTGTGGAAAAGAAGGCTGCTGGAGCTGTTAAAGTCACCAAGTCTGTCCAGAGAGCTCAGAAGGCTAAATGAATATTACCCCTAACACCTGCCATCCCATTCTTAATCAGTGGCGGAAGATCTGTCTTAGAACTGGTTCTCCCAATTGGCCACTTAAGTTTAATATTGAAAGACTGGTTAATGACAACAGTGCATCATAAAACCTGCAAAAGGAAAGGAGAATGTTTTGTGGACTTTGTGGACCTTTTTTGTGTATGTGTGTGTGGCAGTTTTTAAGTTATTAGTTTTTTAAATCAATACTTTTTAGTGGAAAGAACTTTACCAAAAATCTGTCACAGAATTTTAAGACCCATTAAAACAAAGTTTAATGAGAAAAAAAAAAGATCATCTATATCCACAGTAATATTTTGGATTGCTTATGGTATACATTATTTTATTACTTCCCCTGGTTATAGAATTCCTTTATGTGCTAATGGAATGATACAAAAATTAGTCATATTATAGAGACATTTTAAAGCTTCTTGTAATTATAAACTTTTAAACTAAGCTCTCATCCAAAGGACGGAGGTTTCTAGAATGTTTACTGGGTTATTATTATTATTTTTTGTCTTTTTGAGAGAGAGTCTCACTATGCAGTTCAGGCTGGCCTTGAGCTCACTTTTGTAGCCCAGGCTGGTCTCGAACTCACACCGATCCTCCCGCCTTAGCCTCCCAAGTGCTGGGATTACAGGCGTGCACAACCACACCCGGCCGTTTACTGGGTTTCTAACTTTATATTAGTATTTTCCTGAGTTTTCCTGCCGTCAACATCAGTTGTTGTTCATTTGTCTGTAAAGTGAGCAGTTAATACTGAATGAGATAATACAGAGCCAATAACTGCACTGGATATAAAAAAGCACCAAAGAAGTTGACCTCAAGTTCTAAGAATCCTATTTCTTACATGTTTTCACATTAGACTAATCACACAGAAAAGTATTTGAAGATTTAGAGGTTTGGAATGCAAGAATGATCTTTCCTGAAGCTCTCATGCTTTGCTGTTGCCCATCTGACTTGCCTCATTGATACAAAGCAGGAACTACTCCAGCATCCAACACCACCCCCATAAATGTCTTCAACGCTTGAGCCAAGAACACATACTTCTGGGTCTGTTGAGAAGAACACAGGATTGTTCAGGGTACACAATCCGCCCAAGAAATGGATCACAATAACCAACGCATATTGTATTCTGTACTTATCAGTTTCCAGATCACATTTGTAGATTCCAGACTGTCTTTGATTTCTCCAACCACGCAATTTTCTTCCCTTCCTGACAAACTGTCCTGTGAACTCAAACCTCCGGAATGATATGCAGAGACAGTGTCCTACATAGCAGAGTTGATTCTGTCCAATCCCCCCCGCCCCAACACTGGTTACATTTTCTTTTTTTTTTTTTTTTTTTTTTTTTTTTTTTTTTTTTTGAGACAGGGTCTCACTCTGCAGTTCAGGCTGGCCTTGAGCTCACTTTTGTAGCCCAGGCTAGTCTCGAACTTGCATTGATCCTCCTGCCTCAGCCTCCCGAGTGCTGGGACTACAGGCATGCGCCACCATGCCCAGCTAACACTGGTTACATTTTGACATAGAGTTCTCTTTTTCTATTTGTCTTATGAAAGAAGCACCTTGAATATGCAGTACATTCTTCAAAATTTTATTTCCTGGATGGTCATCTTTTCACCATCACAAGGGCTTTATATACTCATTATTTCCTATATCTACCACACCATTAGATAGCAATAATGAAAACAGCCACAAAAGCATCAACAGAAATTCAATTTTTTTTTCTTTGCTGACTTCATAGATATTACAAAAACAGTACTTCTTTTTGTTCCACAATGGTCATTTATAGATGTGGTAGATAGTTCAGTAGACTAAGCACCTGCTTGGCAAGTGCAGGTACACAGGTTAGATCCCTGCTACCACGTGCGTGGCCAGCCCTGGAATCTGCCATGCTGGCCACTGAAACCAGACGTATAATCCTGGTGCATGCCTATAATCCCAGCAATGGAGAGGCTGAGACCGGAGGATCGCTGTAAGCCCAAGCTGCACAGTGAGATCTTGTAACAAACAAATACATTAATAATAATAATAACAAAAAAGAATGAGCATTTATTTGGAAGTCAGGTGGAGTGACATAGACCTTTGTGCCAGGGACGTGGGAGGCTCAAGGAGGAGAATTGCTTGAGCCCAGGAGTTCCAGGCCAGCCGGGGAAAAACAGCAAGAGCCAATGTCAGAACATGAACATCTCTGAGACTGTAATGACTCATACTTTTTGAAAATAAGAATTTAATATCAATTTGAAACTTCATTCCTCTCGTCAATTTACAACATCATGTTCTGATACCTTTCATACTTCATGGCTTAGGAGACATTCTCTTAAGTACAAAAGAAAAGGACTACATCATTTTTTATGCCAAGGTTCTGAAGATCTCAGAATAGTCATTGCGTTCCTCATTGGTCATGAATTCTACATAATTAGCATCATTAGGCCCTCTGGCTTTTCTATATCCTTCACTGAATGCTGTGCGATCTTTCTAATAATTTTTTCTGAACAGGACAAATTATGTTCACCTTTCTAACGTATGCAACTTGAACCAATCAGGCCTTTGCGGAAACCCCACTTATCATGTAGCATATTGGCACCCTGTGGTTTCGTACAGCATTAGTGTCATGCCTGGAAGCATACATTCAAAGTGCAGTGCTTAGTGACTTTGATATTACAACAGTTTACCTATGGTGTGTTCTAAAATTTAGTTAGAGATACAATATGATCCTGCAAGCTCCCAGAATGATCATAAAAATAGTGTGACAGCTACTTGGAGAATCACTGGCTTGATTTGTGGCATTTGTGTTGAATTGTTTAGTTATTATTATAAATAATAAACTCTCCAAACATAATGAAGTAGTAAATGGCAGTAGAAAATCAATAATGCATGAAAACATGCCTGTAATTTACTGATAGTGAAGCCATTCACACTCTGCAAGGTTAAAAGATTGCTTGAAAACCACTTTCAAGGACCAAGAAATAATTCATATAAGATACTATTGTGGAGGATGAAGATATTACATAAACTTACTTTCATGGTTTAATAATTACCTAGATGACTGTATTCCCATGAGATAGGGAGTTAATATAGACAGGTCAGTTAATTTATAGTACAGCACTTTAATTATACCAATATTATTTTTCTTTACTGTCTTTGTTTATGAGAAAGCATGAGTACAAAAATGTACTTCATCCTTCTTCTCTACTTGTGAAATAGATAACAAAATCTGCAAGTCATCCTGAGTGAGAGGCTTACTGCAAATTGAGGAATATTTACCTACCACTTGTTAAAAGGACAGAGGCATGTTATCTTCAAGAATAGGATTACTTACTGGGCTGGGAAACAAAGGAATTTTATATATTGATTAAAGATATACTAGAGAGTCAAAAGGAATAAATATCACCTGGGAGACTGAAAGATAATGACCAACACTATAATAAAAGTGATCAACTTGAGTTTTTTTTCACAGTAATATAGGAGACAGCTGGCCAGATAGGTCAGTGAATTAAGGCATCTGCTTAGGAAGATGCGAGGACTGGGGCTCGATTGCCTGACTGGCACCCTGGCCCTGCTCAGGGGCACACTGAGATGGCAACCGAGACTGGAGATGGTGGTGCATGCCTGTAATCCCAGCTCTTGGGAGGCTGAAAACAAGAGAATCGCTACAAGTCCAATGTATGTGGTGAGACCCTATAGTCCCTGTACTAAATACATAATACAAAAGTTTGAGAAAATAAAAAAAAACAATAATGTAGGAGATTTCTGCAGAT
Organism: Myocastor coypus; assembly: GCA_004027025.1. NCBI lineage: Eukaryota > Metazoa > Chordata > Mammalia > Rodentia > Myocastoridae > Myocastor > Myocastor coypus. Next base: position 12,469 of record PVJA010014100.1, read on the forward strand.
TCCTTACTCCTTAATCAATTTTTAGGTGTTTGTGTTGTTTTGTTTTGGGGGTTCCTTATTGTCCTCTGTCTATAAAATATTCCCAGTCTTCACCTGTGGCCATCTTTGCCTCCAGGGTCCCTCATTGTACCTTCTTTTCACCTCTCTGTAAACCTCTTCCAGCCAGTTTTATGTTGTTTTATTTGTTTTCCATGTGGGGTCACAACATCAACCCTGTGGTGTTATTTCTCTGGTATCCATGGCTGATTACCAACTGTTCTACCGTATGGAGGAAAACATCACCTATCTGCCCACTGAGACCCTGCAAACCTTTGCATTGCATATAATGGAAACAGTGCTTGCATGCAGATATTTGGCTTTAGAAATCATTTTTACAATTCTCCAAACTCTCACTTCTCTATTCAAGCCCAAAGTCAAGTGACAGCTTCAGCTTCAGCTCACAGAAAAAATGAAACTAGGGCCCAGGGACCATTGACCTCCTTATTGAGAATACAGATACCACCTCTACCCAAGAATTTCACCTAACCTCCAGAAACCAAATATCAGTATACATCAGAGATCATGTTGAACATTTCCCCATCAGTTTTTCTAACTTCTTTTCCTTATGTACTTTAGTGTTTCCAATAGTATATATATAAAAAAAATAGTATATATATAGCCTCTCAGTGGCCTCACCATGTGTTCCACAACTGACATCACTTCTCTACATATTTCAGTTTTAATGTATCTTTTTTAGCATCAACTAATCTGTCTCTGTCTCTGTCTCTGTCTCTGTCTCTATCTCACAGACACACACACACACACACACACACACACACACACCCTAAATGGCAAATTTATTGTTACCATCTAATAAAATCATTGGCTTTCTTAATTTCTCATACTCATGCTTTTTTATAGAATTGCTTAAACTCTTAATTTCAAGTTTCTTACTGTAATACATTTTTGAAGATAACTGATTGGGATCTAATTTAAATACATGTTATTTTTAGTGATGGGAAAAATTTTAGCTCTGTGTTTTATGGATGTTATTTTTCAACAGAAAAACATGGATGTAGTATAATTTTTCAGAACAGAGGTTTAGTACATGAAAGTTTTTCGCATGAGGGTTAGCCTATGTAAAGAAAATCTGCAAATTTGCATTCCTCGAAAACAGACACCTTAATGTGGATCTTCCCTTCTGGAACAAGGACGCAGCCCTGGATATCTCCAGACTTTGCCTCTTCCTAGTAAGTATTTACAAGGCCAAGGAGCTGCATTAATCTGCAGCATGTAGTGTACTCCCTTCCCATAAGAATGCTATAGTTACCAACTATTGCACAAGCCTGCTCCAGTGGTGGTCCTACCCTCCTCAACAAATCTCTTTTCAAGTGTAAATAGCACAACTAGAAAATGAACTTGGGGCCGAGGAGTTAGCTCCATGGCACAAGTGCCTGTCTGACAAGTGCAAGGTCATCAGTTTGAACCACGGTTCCTCAAAAAACAAAACAAAACAAAAAACTAAATTAAGATTGGAGGTCACAAACAGGCCTTGAGTTTTCTGTCTGCATTAAGTGTAAAGAATACGTGCTTGTGTGAAGTTGCTCTGCAGAAGGGACTAAGGATCTCTACACCACCGTTACAAAATGAGAAACACATAAAGAATTTTTATCTCAGCTTCCAAGTCATTTAGATGTATTTACTTGAATAGAAAGAAAAAAAAAATCCTCAACTATCAACATGCTTGTTTGACTTCACATATTATCCTCTCACAGGCATGGTGCAGGCTAGCAAACACCTGAGATGACAACTGTGTTTTATCTTCTATCTCTGTGTGTGGATTCTTTTTCCTGGACTTTTTTCTTCCCTTTTCCTTTTGTCTTGAATTTATAAATTCCTATTTCTCAACTCTCTCTATAAAAAACAATAAAATAAACTATAAAATTGTTACGCAGAAGATAAAAGATTATATACAACATGAAATTTAAGACAGTCATATCAAAGAACAAGTTATAAATATTTGATGTCAAATATTAAGAAGTACAGCTAAACAGGCTAGAAGAAAATGTAAAAAAATGCTTAGGCTAGGTAGTAATTATCACTACAGAGAGAAAGCTTTTCTGAAATGCCTGGTGGTTGTTCATTTTAAACCAAAATTACATATCTCAAAACAACACAGAACATAGGAGAAATTAATCAAATTAATATACACAAAATGTATCTGGGAAGGTTGTTTATAAAATATTTATTTCCAAGTTTCCCTGTACATAAATATGATGGATGGGAGAGTGTCCGCAATAGAAATGAGCAGAGCAAAGTCCCAGACTCCTAATGTTTGAGGTCAGGGATCTAATAAGGTAGGGACTGTGCTGAAGGAATAGAAAACATAGTCGCTTCAATGTACCTAACCCAAATTTATATTTTAACATGTCTCATCTTTTCTCCTTTGGCCAAATGAATTTCTCCAACAAAAGCATTCTAAGAGGTACACATAGGCATGAAGGCAGACATGAAAACGTTTTTCCATTTTCTTAAAATTTCTGCCTGCCTCCAGTTTAAGTGTGTGTGTGTGTGTGTGTGTGTGTGTGTGTGTGTGTGTGTGTGTGTGGAGCGGGAGCAGTGAGAAACAAATGAGGTGAGTTTGGGAGTCTGCTCTGTGGAGCGGCAGAGGGAAGGCTTAGGGAGAAGTGGACTCAGTCGCTGTCCTTTGGCCAAGTGTTAGACACTGCCCATTAAAGGAGACGAGCTGACAGGGCCATAAGGTAGAGATGACTCACTGCATTTCACGGTTTTGTAATTCATTTCTTTACGTTTAGGTGCTGACAAATCTTCACTAAATTGTATTCCATATGTTGCTCTTTCCTTGTTCAATATATCTTTCTAAAACTCCGCCGGAGTGGCAGGGAAAATAGCTCAGTAGAATAAACACTTGCCTGGAAAGTTCAGGGTCCTGAGTTCAATCCCCATTATCCAAAAATAAATAAATAAATAAATAAATAAATAAATAAATAAATAAATAAATAGCAAAACAAAACAAAAAACTCCTCCAGAATTCTAACCATTTCCTGGTTTCAAAATTTGTTCAGTTTCCCAATTCATAATTGTGCACATTACTGCACTCATCTTTTCACTCAGGATCAAAACTTGAGAAACCTTGTGCAGCTCCATTAACTGGGAGAGTTCTTCAGCCTGAATATATTGCCTGACAAAGCCTTCTGCACGGAGCACACACTGTGCCCTCCACAGCTGCCTCGGCAGCTCCATCCTCGGCGCACCTGCTTGCCCCTCGTCTTTACAGAGATACTTATCCCCACCGATGAGGTAGTGTGAACAGTTTCGCCGAACTCAGAAAAGTTCCACTTAAGCATTACTCAGTGTTTTTCACCGTAGGAGCAGCATTTGTTGATACAATCCTGTTGTTGCCTTCCTAAAATCACATGGATTCCTGCTGAAGTCCTAAGGATCCACAACAAAAAGCAGAATCCCATAAGTCAAAATTAAGTATAGAAAGAACAACGCAGGGGCCAGGGCTTCGATCCCTGGGCCTGCGGTGCCAGCCCCACCCTGGGGACATGCTGGGACAGCCATTGGGACTTGAAGTGGTGGCATGCGCCTGTAACCCCAGCCCTATGATCTGATGTAGTAGTGACAGCCTTAACACCTTATAGACCCTTCGGTAAAGTACAAAAAAGAGAGAAAGAAATGGAAGGAAGGAAGGAGAAAGAAAGAAAGAAAGAAAGAAAGAAAGAAAGAAAGAAAGAAAGAAAGAAAGAAAGAAAAGAAAAAAGAAAGAGAAAGGAAGCACTGTTAGCATTACAGAACAGTGTTGTTTCAGAGCTACAGTGTATGTCTTCTTCGTGATATAATTCAAGGCATACCAAGATACATAGGGAGTTTCCTAATAGTGAGACAAATCTGTTTAAAATAAGTGGCTATAATCTGAGAGGATGATGCTGTGAAACAGTTATCTATTTATTGGTTTATGCAAGTGTCTAATACATTTTGTTGATAAAAATCCGAAACGAGGTGAGGAAGTTAGAGGCAAAATATCACTCCCACTCGTCTCTCCGCACGGCCGCTCCTCGCCTCTCACACATCAACACCAATACTGTGTTTCCTTCTTCTTGCACTATGTCTTCATGAGTGCCACGTGAACAGGAGCGCATGTAAGTCACTGCTTTCTACTTTTGTGCTGAAGGTAGCAACCTTGGCACACAGTGGTAGGAGCTGTTTCTTTCCTGTAATTACATACCTCGTAGTACTTTCCAGAAGGAATGTTCTGTCATCGTACTCATGTCAAGATGTGTTGAAAAGGATGAAGGTGGAAGTCAGCCCACGGTGACGCCAGCAGTGCTGCCAGGGCCACGGCTGTACATATCCGTGCATGCAGAAGTGTGTACACAGGTAAAGCCCAGGCAATGCGCTGAGCTTGATTAACACTGCAGGCTCAATCATTTTGTACCCTGACCTCATAGCTAGCACTGTCCTAATTTTGAACAGTGCCATCTCAGAACAACACCTTTGGAGTGTTGGATTTTTGAAATAGAGTCAAGAAAATTCTGAGTGCGCTCTCATTTGACTCATCTCTCTAGGAGGGGAAGATGAGCATCAGAGGTGTCTGCTCGCAGCTTTAGCGGCTGTGTGTATGTTTCAGTGCCCTGTGCTATTCACTTTTCCTCATTATTTTCTAACTCTTAGGCCAGTGTAGTTGTCCTTAAAGCAGTTGCTCCAACTATCAGATAAAAACATTCCAAATTGGTCAAAAAACTATAATAAAATAAAAAAGAGAAAGAGAAAAATTTAAGCGTTAACTTCTCTTTGCAATAGATCAGCAGACATCAACAGTGGGGTGATCCAAATTGCCCTGTGTAAACACACACACACACACACACACACACACACACACACACGTGTGTGTGTGCGTGTGTGTGTGTGTGTGTGTGTGTGTCTTTTTTTTTTTTTTGGTGGAACCAGGGTTCAAATTCACGACCTTGCACTTGCCAGGCTGGCACTTGTGCCACAGAGCTATCTCCCTGGCCCCCTAAATACATATGCATATATATATATATATATATATATATACATACATACATATATTTCTTTTGCCCTTCCTTTTCTCTTTTTCCTCATCCCATTTATTCCTTCCCTTTGAAGAATTTAGTTCCCTTTCACAGTATCACTTATATCTTTCAGATTTTAGTTACTTTTTTAGGTTCTTACACTGGGGAGACAACACAATGTTTATACAGGCAAGTCTCTTTCATTTCACTTATTAGTATGGCCTCTAGTTGCGTCCACTTAACTGTAAAAGCCTCAAGTATAACAACCGTAGTCGTATTCCTGTAATTCTGTTTAGTGAAATTCTGTGCCATTGGTCATTTGTTTCTCTTTCATTCTTTTTTTTTTTTTTTTTTGCTTTAAACAATTTATTTAACTGAAATAGACTTACATTTGTTTCTTAAGCGACTTCCATTTATTTGGATACATCTTTTCCCAATGGAGATTTACAAGATCTTCAAGCCAATATAAATATTTTATAAATATTTGGGTATATACCTGCACAATACCTCAGCAATACCTTTCAGCAAGAAAACACTGAAGAGTAAAGACCAGACACAATTGCTCACTACAGTGAAAATCTGCTGAGATATGTTTGTGGTAAGAAGGCACCACATACCTCTTCAACTAAGAAAATCACCCTTACAACACAGGGCAATTTTATTTTTATACAGGATCTAGAACACTTAAGCTGTCAATTAGGTGGTGAATGGCAGAACTACATCCCAGTTTATGCCATGAATTCATAGGGAATAGGTTCCAACAACTCAGGTTCCTTCCCATTGGTCCTCGCAAAATGTGCTTCTCTAGGAGGGGCAGGCTGGCGCTTCAGTTGAACCCAAGTACCTTTCTCTTTGGCTTCTTTCTTTTTCTGATCATTTTCCTTGACACGTTTCAGGAAGCTATCACGACTTTTTAAATGTTTAATATGCTCAATACATACATTAATCCTCTTGGCAAGTATCTTGCCCTTAACTTGCTTGTTTACAACAATGCCAACAGCGTGCTGGGTAACACTGTAGGCTCTTCCTGTTTTGCCATGGTAACATTTGTGAGGCATTCCTTTTTGCACAGTACCCATTCCCTTGATGTCTACAATGTCACCCTTTTTGTAGATTCGCATGTATGTGGCCAAAGGAACTACCCCATGTTTTCTAAAGGGCCTGGAGAACATATAACAGGTTCCCCTCCTCTTGCCCTTTGTGTTAGTCATTTTGACAAATTACTGGAAGATGGCGGTTCCGGCCGAAAAGCTCTTTCATTTTCATTCACTTTAAAAAATTCAAAAAGTGAAGGCAATGTTAACTTTGACTTTAATGAAAATCAATATGGTCATCACTTCAAGCAAGGGTTGAACTATATTTATGATTTTATTCTTTTTGTCTTTTCACGAAGATTATGGTGATTTTTTTCTGTGACTTTTAATATTACATGTATGGATGGAATGAAGCTTGGTAAGTTAATGCCATACACTTTGAATTAGCTGAAAATATTTACCTTCTCCCCTTTTGTATAATGGAATTCACTACATTTTATTAGATTTTTGTAAGTCTATATAGGACAGTCAATTAAATTTTGATCTATTTAAAATTCTTCCAATATACAACCTCAGGCTTTTCAGTATGTTGGCTGAATTCCTTGAACCAAATTATTAATTTTTTCTACTTTCTGTTTTAATTGGAGAAATCAAATTTATTTATTTGTTTGTTTGTTTATATTTTTTGAGACAGTGTCTCGCTACATATTTCAGGCTGACTTTGAGCTCACCGTTGTAGCCCAGGCTGGTCTCGAACTCACACTGATCCTCCTGCCTCAGCCTCCCAAGTGTTGGGATTACAAGCATGCTCCAACACACCTGGTGAGAAGTCAAATTTATTGTGGACTATAACTTTGTATTTCATTTAAAAATATTTCCTAATTTTCTATTTTGTTTCTTTGAGCTTTAAAATAGCTAATAATATGCATTATTAGATAGTCAGCTTGCTTTTGTATTGTGGTTCTGAGTCATATTTTCCCAGGCTGCTGTTTCTTATATTTATTAAGTCCAAAGTCTTTCTCTACAGTGTCTTCAAATTCTTATGTTACACACATACACTTTAGAAGATATAGTACTATAATTTCTTGTAGTGATAATATTAAACATTATGAATTAAGCTACAAAGTCTGTTGATTCAGGAAGCAAAGACTAATCTGAATGGAATGTGTAGAAGATTTTTTGGGATGTGATTGAAGAAGCCTAAAGACACACATAGACACATAGGGAGTGAGTAAGGTTTCAGCTTCCCACAAGGTGCAACGGGAATTGTATTCTGAAGCCTCAGTCTCCTGTGCGCTGGGAAGGCTGTATCTGCCCAGTGGGGCCCAGAGCACAAGTGACAGCAGGGCAAGCTGGTGCCCCATTTTGTAGGGGATCAAGTATCCCCAAAAAGGACTATGGCTTCTAGGGTTTGAAGATTCTTTCCCAAGCCGTGTGGAGAAGCCATCTTGACAGCAGAAATGCTAGCTCTGTCACTATATGACCAAGCAGGTGGAGTGATAATTTAATGATATTCTTATGCGAAATCCCAAATGAGACTATCCAAGAAAGCTACACCCAAATTTCATGCATGTATAAATAATAATTGTTTCTTGTTTTAAGCTCCTTCATTTAGGCTGATGCATTACATAGCAGTAGATGAATGATACTCTGCCTCCTTCAGCCATATTCTGTGTCTACTGTTCAAGAGATGAATAGGGCCCGATGACTGCAGTAAACCCTGAAGCTTCTGGGGTAGGAGTACTTAGGTCTTGTCCCCTACACAAGACCAGCATGGAATATCTGCTGAAAAGACTGCTGCTAGACCTCTGTAGTAGTCAGAGAGAGCACAGGGACCATACAGGATTCAGGTACCTCACTTGAAGTCTAAGAAAATAGTGAATCTATTTGTATCTCTCCTATATTTAATTATATTTGGTATTATCAGTTTGATTCCCAGTTTTCCAAATAATCTTCTAAAACATTTCTTATCCCTCTTGAAAACTTTTGCTTTTTTTTTGTTTTGTCTAAACAAGGTATTTTTTTTCAATGCTAAATTCTTCCTCTTGTGGTTTATACATATGAATGCTATGGATTTCCGAATATTAATTTTATACCCTGCTATTTTACTGGCTTATATTACTGAAAGTGCCTTACCCATGCTTTCTTTTGTGTTTTTAAATAAAATAATTTGCATATTTTATTTTTATCACTTCTCAGCGTTTTAGCTAACACCAAGTATAAATTACTGCATTTCACATTGTGCTAGGCCTACTGACTCTTTACATACTCTGCATATATTTTTTTTTCCTTTCATGTTCCATTGACTATATTTGGAGTGAAATAGTAAACAATAGTGTACACATGGATTTATCTCACTCTTCCAGAGTTTCCATATTAAATTTTTCATTTTACCAGAACAATTTTATACTCATTCTTGTATACTAAAACAGCTCTTGGAATCAGTTTCTCATGGCTGTGTATTACAGGCATCAAGGAATTTAGCCTCTCTCCATTCTTAGGATTTAGGGAAAACTCACGACTACTCATGCATGAGTCACAAGACTCCCAGATGTCCAAGGAAACATTTATGCTTCTCTAGCAAACCCAAACATTTATTTTTGCTTGTAATCTGATTATGTGAAACACTTTTAAAAATTTTTTGAATAGCAAAATTTTAAATTCATTCACCTCAGATAGACTGGATTTTATGCTTCTTTTCCATTTTGTTCAACATTTCCAAAGACAACTTTGACTTCATTGTTTCATAAGAGATTATAGTTACCATACATTCAGAATTTGAGGTGTCCAGGGCCTGGTGTGGTTGTGCACGCCTGTAATCCCAGCACTTGGGAGGCTGAGACAGGAGGATCGGTGTGAGTTCAAGACCAGCCTGAGCTACAAAAGTGATCTCAAGGCCATCCAGAACTACATAGTGAGACCCTGCCTCAAAAAGACAAAAAAAAAAAAAAAAAAAAAAAAAAAAAAAAAAAAAAAAAAAAAAAAAAAAAAAAAAGAATTTGAGATGTCCAATTAAAATGGCATCTGAATATTTTACAAAAAGAAAAAGCTTTAACCTCAGAATGATCTTTATTTCATGTAACTGTAAATGGGCCCCTAGAGATTTCTCCTAATCATCAGCGGTCAGTGAGCCAAGACCTGCTGTGACTGTCTTTAGCATGCCTTGAATATGTCACAGATTTCTTAGGAATTTTTCATTCACTGTGATTTCATATTGATCAATATATGAAGTAAAACTCAACATGCATCTATTCGGTGTCCTCAATTTAATTATCTAAGGCTAAATATTAGCATTCCCACTAAAACAGAAGTTATTTGGATAGGAATAAAAGGAAATGTTGTCTTTGTCACCATCAAGATTTAAAAGTGATACAAAGATCAGGACTCAGAAGACACAGAGTTTCACACAAACACAAGTTTCCAACCAACAGGACAAAGATTACATGCATTTTATGAAATAATTCCTTGTTGCATTGGGTTGTGTCAGTTGATTGGATTGGGAACCACGGAAGGATTTGATGAAACTCAGCTGTGGGTGTCTAGATAGCTCCAAGGTGAATGTCCTTGGGTGCTGTATCAGACCCCTGGCTCTTTCCCTTCTAGCACTGCTTCTGTGCTTTGCTTACTGGAAGCAACAAACTAAGCATCTTTATTTTCTTACTCTTTCACCATTTTTCTGCCTCAGAACCAGCCTAACATGGACTGAATCCCAAAAAACCTATGTGCCAGTCAAATATCTCTTGTTTGAAGTTGTGGGTATCCAAGTTTGATTTCCAATGACAAGAGAGGTAAGTAATGAATTCTTGACTTACACTTCTCTATATTTACCACTGACCACTGCGCTGTGCTCTGCTTCAATCTTCACTAAATATTTGCATTACGTTTCCTTTCTATAATGGAAATATGAGCTCATCATTCATGTATATGTCTTTGTCAGTAGTTCCCGTCTGCCTCATAAGCAGGCCGTGCTTTTGCTACATGTCAGCATCACCTGTCCATGGCTTCCACAGGATCCATGTCTGCACTCTTTCCATATGATCTGCTCTCTTGTGCTTTTGCAAGTTCCACTACTTCTCCTTGGACCCACATTTTCCTTACTGAAGACACTGCTTATATTTACTAGTAACTAGCACCCCTTCATTCCCTTGGCCCCATGCAAACCTTTGGCATTTATTTCTTCATGGACCATAAGAAGATGTTTGAAAGGATTTCTTGTGGGCAGTATTGAGTGCTTCCACTTTTTTTTAGCAGCTTCTAATACCACTTTTCCATAGGCAGTATCCAGGGAGAAAACAAGGTCTTCCAGGACTAACAAATTCTAAATGGTCTATGGGTTCACCTACTGAATATAACCTGTGTTCAAGGTTAAGTGTAATGTATACAAAGAATAAATCTTCATTGTGCTATACCTTTGGGAATAAGGTCTTTCTTGAAGAAGCTGAAATGTCTTATCCTATAAAATTTCCACCCTTCTCTTCAGCAGATACCTTGAAGTCACAGTTTCTGTAACACTTCACCTAGTAAACTTTTCTGGATCTTCGAGAGTCAGAGAATCTTTGATGTAGCATGTTTACATTTCATAGAAACTTCTCTTTCCTACAACAGCATACTTAACATGTATCTTTGCAAATGTGCTGTGACTCCCCTGACATCAGGAATTTTATGTGTGCACTTTTATGCCCTCAGCATCCTTAAGTAGAAGCCAAAAGACTTTCAATTAATACTTGTTATGGTTTATGTCTAGTTGTCCCCCCAAAGCCTCATGGAGTCATTGGGCGGGGACTTCCAGAGTTTAAGGCTTGATCCATGATCCCTGGGATTATGGGTTTTAGTACTGATGGGATTATGGGTGGAAGTACTTCTGGGATTATGGGTGTAGCCTAGGGCAGGAGCTAAGGTGGAGAGCCTGAATGTAATATAAGGAGAGACAGAGAGACAGACTGGAGCTCTAGCTGTTGCTGTTGCTCTGCTGCCATGTTGGTTGGCTACCTTTGCCACCATTTTGTTGCTGTTCCGCCGCCATGAACTGGATGCTCTCTGCTCTGTTCCACTCAGCCTTGTGTCAGCCGAATATGGACTGAAACCTCCACAAACTGTGAGCTAAATAAACCTTTCCTTCCTTCATTTTGAGTGTTGGGTATTTGTTCCAGCAATGAGCAAAAAGTAACTAAGACAATACTCAACAAATAAGTGAAGTAAATGGGTATTTATTTAAACTGTATGCTCATAAATTTTATCTGAGTAACATACCTGAAATGTCTGTACAATGTTGTATTTTATATCTATTTCTACAGGGGCAGAGTGTGTTTTTAATCATGACATTAAGATACAGACTTGTAGACTCTATATGGGCAATTTCAATTTTAAATCCTATTTCAACTTTATATTACTTTGGTAGTATGATAGTGGAAAGTACATGTAAGGGGCTGATAACTCAAAATTATCTAACAAACTGAAAAAAAGGCACAAGTTTAGATTACTTTTGATCACTTTTATGAAAGATAAACTACTCTAAGAATAGCTGTTTGGAAACCTCAGTGTTCTCCTGCATTGGTCTTTTGTTTCTACTAGTAAGTTATAATTTCAAAAATATTTGTTTCTTATGAGAGTAATGGGGTTTATTAACTGTCCTCAGCCTATGGAGACACAAAAAAGTGGAACCTATTTTGATGTATGTTTCAACTTTTACTCAAAACCACAAAGAACCAGATGGATTCTGAACATTATGCGTCACTTATATTTGTATAATTATAACTAACTGCAAAGAGGGAGGATTAATTACTCTCTTAAGTTCTTTTTAAATACCTAACTAAAATGTAGAGGAATTGTATTAAAAGAGAAAGAATACAGATGAGGAAAGTTTGAGCTAGATGCCAATTTTAGAGGAAATAAAAATGCAAGGTTTAAAAGTAACTTGACGAAATGAAAGCCGTGTAAGGCACAATCATAGCCAACATCATCCATCTTCTGTTTCTGTAATTAAACACATGAGATTAAGTAACAGATAAAGAAAATCATTTTGTTTACCTAACAGTTTTGAGAGTTCAAAAGGACGTGATAAAGTCTTCATGGTAGATGATATAATGTAATGAAGAGATTGTGTAGAGGAAGGAAATATCACATGGTATCATGAAACTAAATAGGGCAGAAGAATCCAAGCTTCATTAGTAAAATGTTGCTCTTATAAACACTTAAGGTCTTCCAAAACGTGTGACCCATCTTATGACATCTAAAGGCAGAAGCCAGAAGTAACCTACAAGCATTTTACGGGTTTTAACTTTATATATATTATCATAATGGGGTCCATGTTCCCAACACAAAAACCACTGGGAGACACAATAGACACATATCTAACTGTACGTTTACTCAAGAGGCAAAAAGCTATAAACCTCTGTCTAAGATCTACAAGAATACAATAATACAGCTCATTTGATGAGTGTGGGCATAAATATACACTTCTCAGATGAAGAAATAACATGCGAAATCACTGGACATTTGAGAAATGCAAATTAAAACAACACTGCGAGTCCATGTCATACCAGAAAGAAGAGCTATCATCAAGAAATCAACCAATAACAAGGGACAGCCAAATATCTCAGTAGATTAAAGTGCCTGCAAACAGTCACAGGGAGCAAGGGTTTGAACCCCAGGCCTCCAGTGCCAGCCCTGCCCCCAGGGTACACTGAGATGACAATTGAGACTGCGCTTGGTGGTGCATGCCTGTAATCCTAGCTCTTGGGAGGCTGTAAACTGGTGTGTCACTATAAGTTCCATCTAGAAGTGAGACCCTGAACACCTTGTAGACCTTTCCGTAAAACACAAAAAAAAGAAAGAAAGAAGGAAATAAAGAAAGAAAGAAAGAAAGAAAGGAAGGAAGGAAGAAAGAAAGAAATAAAGCAATAACAAACGCTGATGGGGACATAGGGAAAAAGAAATCCTTCCCCACATTTAGTAGAAATGCATATTTGTGTAGTTACTGTAGAAAACAATATAGAACTTTGCCAGAAAATTGGGATTAGAAGTCTCATTGAATCCCATTATCCCCCTTCTGGGTATTTTCCCATAAGAATTGAAAACATCATACCACCCTGATAAATGTGCGCTCATGTTTATAGTAGAACAATGTGACATGGCTAAATCTTGGCGATAACCCAAATGTTCATGAACTAAGGAATGGGTAAAGGGTGGCATGCGCTCATTGATCCACCAGCCACTAGAAATCCGCAACCGCCCGCCCACGCTGACTGACCAGAACTGTGCCCAGGTAGGACCTCTCTGCAGCATGTGACCCAGCACCACAAGCCACTGGAACTCTGCGCTTGCCTTCCAATGCTGACCAACGGGACCCATGCCCAGGACCTTTCCGTAGTGGGCACCACCTGCCCCATGAGCCACCAGAAATTGTCTCACGCCCGCACACACTGACCAATAAGGCCTGTGCCCAGGTGGAACTTCTGCACAATGTGCAGCCCCCTAACCGCCAGCTACCTGAAATCTACCCCTGGTTGACAAACTTACCAGCTGGCCTTGCCCACCCAGCCACCGGAACTATACCCCGCCAACCGATGTGAAGCAGTCAACTTGGTCTGCACTCAGATGGAGCAGGAAAAAGCTGAGCACAGAAGCCAGACCCAGCCAGGCACATCTGGACAGGATCAATATTGGTGAATCTGGGCCCAAAGTTTGGTAGGTGCTAACATCATAGCTTCACCAAAGTGCAGAGATCATACAAAACGACAGAGAGAAGGACCAAGATGCAAGCTCAGGTCCCTGGACTACCCAGAACAAACACAGGAGACATACCATGGAAGAAAACATGAGTCATAGAGCTGAAATGTCTGAATTGGTAGCATCTGAGGTAAACAGACAAGTGCTGAAATATATAGAGGAACTCAGATCAGAGATAACAACTGCAGTAAAAAAAGAAATGCATTAATTAATAGAATCTGAAGCAGAAAAATAACAACACAAAATGATACAGGACATCAAACCAGGAATAACCTATGAAGTAATAAAAGACATCTCTAAATTAGTAGCATGTATAGTAGAAGAACAACTGCAGAAAGGTAGAGAGGAGATCAGAGCAGAAACAACCTCTAAAGTAGAAAAACAAAGGATAACTATATGGAAAGAATTAAATACTAATAAGGAAAGCATTAATAAAAATAGAGGAGAAAAGAAAAATGATGAATTATCTAAATGAGCAATGTAGGCCAGGCGTGGTGGCGCACGCCTGTAATCCCAGCACTCGGGAGGCTGAGGCAGGAGGATTGGTGCAAGTTCGAGACCAGCCTGGGCTACAAAAGTGAGCTCAGGACCAGCATCAACTGCATAGCCAGACCCTGTCTCAAAAAGACAAATAATAATAATAATAATAATAAAATAAATAAATGAGCAATGTAGGAAAGAAATAGATCGCATGAAACATTTTCCAAGAGATATGCAAGAAAATAAAAACCCAATCACAAGCTGGCAATACTGTATGAATGAAAGTGAACATGGAGCTTCAGATCTTGAAGACACAGTTGCAGCTAGCAAAAAGGTAAGAAAGGACCTCATAAAAATAACTAGGATACAGGAGAAAATGATTCAATATCTGCAAGATGATGCAAAATGTAACAATGTGAGATTCATAGGAATCAAAGAGAAAGAAAGAGCCAATATAAAGGACATAAAAAGAATATGGGCAGAAGTAATAGCAGAATGCTTCCCAAATATCAGAAAACACTCTGGCATTCAGGAAATGGAAGCATACAGAATTGGAAAAAACATCAACTGACTAAAAACATACCCAGACATATGATAATAGTCAAGATCACAGAATTCCAGAAGAAGCATAATATACTAAAAGCTGCTAGAGAAAAGAAACAGATTGCATTTAAAGGAAAACCCATCAGAATAATGGCAGATTTCTCTTCACAAGCCAAGAAATTAATAAAAGCATGGAGCAGAGTGCTTCAAGTCCTCCATGAAAACAAGTGCCTGCCCAGAATGCTGTACCCTGTAAAACTCTTTCTCTCAAGGATGCGTGAGAAGAGAAATGCTTCCATGACAAGCAGCAACATAAGAATTTCATAATATCAAAGCCCAATCAACACAGACTACTAAAAATTATTTTAGAGAGGGAACAAAATGACGTGAAGTCCAAAAATGAGAACAGAAAAAAGCCAGCAAACCAATTAAACCCAAGAGAAAAAGGGGTAGACAGTAATCACAAGATGTGTCAATCATAATTCAAAATATTTCAGTTATAATCATCAATGTAAATGGATGAAATTCTTCAACTAAAACAAATAGACTGGCAGAGTGGACAAGGAAGCAAAATCCAACAACATGCTGTATACAAGAAAAACACTTAACTCTTAAAAAAAGAATAGGCTAAAAGTTAGAGGGTGGAAAACAGTACTACCTGTCGCAGTACCTAAAAAAAAAAAAAAAAGGCAGAGGTAGCAATCCTGTTTGAGGGCAGTCTAAACTTCAACCAAGATTGACAAAATGAAACAAAGAAGGCCACTACATACTGGTTAGGGAAAAATCCAAGACAAAGAGATAACACTCATAAATATACATGCACCCAACCTGAGAGCACCAAGTCATATAAGACAAATCCTAATGAACATGAAAAATCTAATATCCTTTAGCACCATCTTAACAGGAGACCTTAACACTCCTTTATCCCTAAAAGGTAGGTCAAGCGGACAAAAAAATATCGAAGAAGTCAGAACTGAACCAAAACTTGGAACAGGTGGACTTAGTGGAAATACACAGAGTGTTCAACCCAACCACTTCTGAGTAAATATTTTTTTTTCAGCTGCACAGGGGACATTTTCCAAAATAGATCATATACTAGTGCATAGGTAATGCTTAAGTATACGCAAGAAAACAGAAATTATCCCATGCATATTATTTGATCACAGTGTAATGAAACTGGAAATAAAAAAAAAAAAACCACAAGAACCTCAGAAATACATGGAAATTAAACAATACCCTTCTCATCAACCAGTTGCTTACAAATGAAATTAAAGAAGAAATTAAACAATGTTTACAATTTAATGAAAATTCAAACACAACCTACCAGATTTTATGGGATGAAATGAAAGCAGTTCTTAGCGGGAAATTTATAGCTATGAACTCACACAATGAGGAAACAGAATGGGAACAAATAAATATTCTCATGGAGTATCTAAACCAACTAGAAAAAGAGCAAAAAAAAAATATGAGAGGAAATTATAAAGATCATAGCAGAAATTAAATCAATCCTGACAAAACAAACAAAGAGTTAATGAATGCTGGCTCTTTGAAAGATTAAATAAAATTAATAAGGCCCTAGCTAACCTCATGAAAAAGAGGAAAGGACTCAAACTGAAACAATAAGGATGAAAAAGGTGAAATTACTACAGACCCAGCTCCAGCAGAGATTCAGAGGATCATTGATAGTTACACTGAGAATCTTTAGTCTCAAAGAATTGAAGACACAGATGAAATGGACAGGTTCCTAGAAAGGTACAAAATACCAAAACTGAATAAAAAGATATAAGACCTCTCAATAACCCAATAACAGTCAATAAAATTCAAAATGTAATAAAAAGCCAACCAAAAAAAAAAAAGTCTAGGTGCTGAAGGATCACTAAATTCCACAAGAAATTTACAGCAGACAAAATCCCAACACTCCTCAAAATCTTTAATGAAATTGAAATGGAAGCAATCCTCCAAAAATCATTCCTAGAGACAAGTATCGCACTGATCCCCAAACCAGAGAGAGATGCAACTAAAAAAGAGAACTACAGGCCAATTGATCTCATGAACATAGATGCAAAAATCCTCAATAAAATCCTCACCACTAGAATACAACAAATGATGAAGAAGATTATACACCATGTATATGTAGGATTTATCCCAAAGATGCAAGAACGGTTCAACATACACAAACCTATAAATGTAACACACTATATCAATAGACCCGAAGCCAAAAATCACATGATCATCTCAATTGATGTAGAAAAAGCTCTTCACAAAGTCCAACACTCTTTATGTTTAAAGTCCTATAGAAAATTGGAATAGAGGGCCCCTACTTCAAACTGATAAATGCCATCTATGAAAATCCAACAGCTAACATAATTTTAAATGGCAAAAAATGAAATCATTTACTCTCAGATCTGGTACAAGTCAAGGATGTCCTCTATCACCACTCCTATTCAATGTAGTTCTGGAATCATTAGCTACAGCCATTCGACAAGAGAGAAAAATAAAATGAAAAAAAAGTAGGTTAAAAAAGAAATTAAATTGTCATTCTTTGCAGGTGACATGATAACCTACTTAGCAGACCCTCCAAAAAAAAAATTCACCAAGAAGCTCCTAGAATTAATACACAAATTCAATAGTGTAGCAGGATACAAAATAAACACACAAAAGTCAATAGTATTCCTCTACACAGAAAACAAACACACTGAGAGAGAAATTAGAGAAATAATAGCTTTTATATTCACACTGATGAAAATGAAATCCGTGGGCATTAACCTAATTAAAGAAGTAAAAGACCTTTTCAATGAAAACTTCAGTAATCTGTAAAAAGAGGTCCTAGAGGATTTCAGAAAGTGGAAAGATATTCCCTGCTCCTGGATAGGAAGAAACAACATTGTAAAGATGGCCATATTTCCTAAATTGTTATACACATTTAACGTAATTCCTATCAAAATACCATAAACATAACTCACAGACCTGGAGAAATCATTTCTAAAATTTATGTGAAGCCAAAAAAGACCTAGAATTGCAAAGACAATCCTGCGCAACAAACACAAGGCAGGAGGCATTTCAATTCCTTTCCAAAAGTTATACTAGCTGGGGAGATAGCTCTGTGGCACAAGTGCCTGCCTGGCAAGTGCAAGGTCATGAGTTCAAACCCTGGTCCCACCAAAAAAAAAAAAAGTTATACTAAAAATATAAAGTGATAAAATCAGCACGATATTGAAACAAATAAACCTAGGAGTCAATGTAATACATAAGAAGATGGAAAAGCAAACACAAAAACACCGAGCTACCTTATCTTCAATAAAGGGACTAAACATGTTTACTGGAAGAAGATAACCTCTTTACCAAATGGTATTGGAACAACTGGCTCTCCATATGCCACAAACTAAAACTTGAACCAGGGCTATCACCATGCACTAAACTAAAGTCAAAATGGATTAAAGATCTAAATACTAAAAGAGAAATGTTAAATCTCCTGAAAGAAAAACTGGGAGAAAATCTTGAAGACATTGTGGTAGGCAAGAGCTCATGGACAAAAATCAAAGTGTACCTTTAACAATTGAAAGAATCACCAACTGGGACCTCCTCTGGCTAAGAAGTTTTTGCACCTCAAAGGAAATTTTCAGCAGAGAGAAAAGACAACAGACAAATTTTAAAAAATTCTAACTCATAATTATTCAGACAAAGGTCTACTATCTAGAATTTATGTAGAACTAACAAGCCTTACATTCCCAAAATTCAAAGTCCCAATCCAGAAATGGGCCTGTGAGATGAACACATACTTCTCAGAGAAAGAAATTCAACAAGCCTATAAATACAGGAAGAAATGCACCACATCTCTAGACATTCGTGAAATGCAAATTGAAACAACACTTAGATACCAACTCACTCCAGAAAAAAAATAGCTATCATAAAGAAATCAAGCAACAACAAATGCCTGAGAAGCAGTGAGGAAAAGGGAACCCTCCTCCACTGCTGGTCAGAATGCGGACTGGTGTAACCAATATGGAAGGCAGTGAGGAGACTCCTTAAAAAAATAGACCTGAAAATCCCATTCGATCCAGCTATCCCCCTACTGGGAAATTTCCCAGAAGAACTGAAATGTCATATCATAGTCATATTTGTGCACCTAGTAGCATTGTTTGTAATAGTCAAACCTTGGGAACAACCAAAATGTCCATCATCTGAAGAATAGTTGAAAAAGATGTAGTATGTTTATACAATGGAATATTACTCAGCTATAAAGAATTAAAAACTAGAAGATGTTATGTATATGTTGATGTATCTTGAAGATATACTCTTTTTTTTTTTTTTTTTTTTTTTTGAGACAGGGTCTCACTATGCAGTTCAGGCTGGCCTTAAGCTCACTTTTGTAGCCCAGGCTGGTCTCGAACTCACATCGATCCTCCTGCCTCAGCCTCCTGAGTGCTGGGATTACAGGCGTGCGCCATCACGCCCGGCTTTGAAGATATACTCTTAAGTGAAATAAACCAGACATACTCATGTAAACATCGTATAGTCTCCCAAGTCTAAAAACCCAAGAGGATAAACAAAAACATAGACATAACACACCTGAATGGAAATCAAGGGTTTAAGGTTAAACAACAAAGTGAATATCAGCAGAAAACATAGAAAATGTGGCGGGAGCAAAAGCATGCACAGGATGAATTAGATAATGGTCCTAAGAACCTCCAAAAAGTTTATCATACTGAGGATAGCAATGTGTAACAATAGAACTATGCTTCAAATGCCTGTCATTCTGGTCTTTTAGATGTGTGTTCCTTCTAATGTAATTCGACTTACTGCTATACTCTTTCTCAAGTAAATGGCTGGTTTACAAGAAAACAAAAATGATAATAAATGGGAATAAAATACGAGGAAAAATACTGAAGGCTTGACAGGCTCCAATTTTGTATATGCTTAGATTTCTAAATTCCTTTGTAAAAATATGCAACAACTTTTATCACATTCTATAGAGATTTATTAGAATATCAATGATTGATAGATAATATCAATTCCAAGTTAAGTCTAAGATGTTTGATACTCTGAAAGACAGTAATGTTGAGCTCAAATACCTCTGTTATAGAGTAATAGTATCACTAGATTTTCTTCTGGAGGACTGAGAATATAAGTTTATCAACCAAATATTGGTGAAGAAAAGGGATACAAGGATAGCTAATATCTTGACTCTAGCCCTTCAAGGTCAGTGAGGACTCAGGACATAAGAGAACCTGTGCTGTAATATCCTATCACTCAGCGGTTTCCCAAATTTTCTGTTCAAGGTGATTATGGGGCTACAGAGGAAAGCGATTGAATATATATACCAGAGAGTCACATACCGAGAAAACATTCTGTCAGGCTTTCACTGAGAGAAAATTTGTCAAGCAACGGCTGTGATTTATCCAGATGGCTGACCCTGGCTACAGTTCTACAATTCACTGTATATGTATCAAAGTAAACCTTGAGGGGATTTGACTGACCTTGGGAGACACAAAGGTTCCATGTTTTGTTATACAGGTCTTGATTTACCTTGCCCTTAACCTACCAGCAGAAAACTTTAACCACATGGCATAAAATATACAGCTAGATTACTATGCTCAACAGTTTCTATCACTGTCAACTTTGCCACTAACCCACTGTAATTATGGAACATTGGATTATGTATACAACTTTTTTAGTTCAATTAGAAGAAATTTTTTACCAATAATGATCTGAAAAATTATCCTGTCCACACCCTGTTTTCTGAATAATTATTAGAAGGATATTACACATTGTATAGAATACTGTTAATGTACTACTAATGGATTTTGAAGCTGTCACATTATTTCTTATTAAAAGAAACATATATATGTATATATACATGGTATATATTTATATTGGGTAAGAAAGATGTGCTATTTTTATACAATGGAGTATTATTCAAGTATGAAGAAAAAAATCTCCAGGCTTTTACAGGAAAATGAATGCAGTTAGATAGAGACGATATTCATAAGTGAAATAATTCAGACTCGCATATGTGGACATCATATTGTCCTCCTGGTGTGAGGACCTAAAAAGTACAACAGATACTGTGAAATGTTAGAAGCTGCTTAAAAGGAAAGAGCAACTGGATGGGTGAAAGGATAAAAGAAAGAAGGGACACGCTCACACAAGGCAGCTAATTTAATTGGGATACTAATTTCTACTCATTCATTGAAAGGAATATTTAGCACTTAGACTATTTGCTCAAACGTATATAACTATATCTTAAAATATGAAAAGTTACTTTGAAGTTAAAAAAATGTTCCATATATGAAACTACTGCTGATTTTAATTTAGTTGTTCAGATTGAAGATATAAGCATATAATATTTTTTAAATTCTTATTTATTTATTTATTCATTTATTTTCTTGCTTCAGAACCTTTATTTGTTTATTCGCTTATTTTTATGGCCGGCTCAGCTCGCCCCAAGGGCAGGGCTGGCGCAGCATGTGGTGCCGGGGATCGAACCGCGGTCCTTGAAGCCACCCAAGCTTTCCCAAGCAGGGGATTTAGACCACTGAGCCATCCCGCCGGGCCATAAGCATATAATATTTATCATAGTAAAAAATTTAAGGGTTCACTGCTACATTCAAAAACTGATAGAAATTAGTAGTGCAAGCATCTCAGTTTTGTAGTACAGGCTCAGTTCAATTTTTATATGCCTCCACATTTGGTATATGTGCTCAATGTTACCTTAACTTTCTGGGGTCTTTTATATGTCTGCACAAATTTTAGGGTGCTTCCTTTTTATTTTTATGGTAGGAATTGCTCTGAATCTACAGATTACTTTGGGTAGGATTGACATTTTAAAAATATTAATTCTTTCAACATATAAGCAAGTAAAATTTTTTTCCTGGTAAGAGACAGATGTATTTACTCATTTAGATATTATACAATGAATACTATATAAAATCCTCCCATGTTACTTCATTGATGTGTAAAATTCCCATATTTTTCTATCAGGTATATAAAGTAAAATTCATTTAATACAAATATTACCAATACAATCACTTCTTGGCCTTTTGGCTAAGGTGAAGTGCAAATATTACCAATACAACTGCCTTGAGGTTTCACGGATAAGACAGTGAATTCTAACAGAGTTGTCTAAGAGACCACAAGTAAAAGGACAGCCATATGTTTACATGAAAGACATGGTTGGTTTCAGAAGTGTTATTTTGGCTGTTTATTATTTTTATCTTTTTAAATTATTTTTCTAATATTCTATAGATTTATTCGCTTATTTATTTATTTATTTATTTATCTATTTATCTATCTATCTATCTATCTATCTATCTATCTATCTATCTATCTATTTATTTATTTATTTTGGTGGCGCCAGAGATTGAACCTAGCACCTTGCACTTGCCAGGCAAGCACTTATTCCACTGAGCTATCCCCTCAGTCCTATAGTTTTAAATATGGAGATTTATAATTTGGTTAATTCAATTCCATTATATTTTTATAGATTTTTCAACAAGATTGTTTTCTTGAATTTTTTTCCAGATATTTTGTGGCTAACACATAGAAATACTGTTTATGTTATTATAACGATTTCCTATGATGATTTTTTTTGCAGCGTTTATTAGTTTTAACCCTTTGGGCTGGTGCTCATCCACCAAGAGGGATGAGCTAGCTTTTCCTTTCCAACTTGGAACATTTTTATTTCTTTCTTTGCTCAAGCTGGCCTGACTATGTTCTCGAGTACAGTATTAAATGAAAGCGGCAATAGTGTTATTATACATTTTTTTATTCTAAAGTTCATTTTAAATGGTAAAAAATGAAACAAAATTTCAAAACAAGATGATAGGAAATTGACTGGTTATAATACGGCATATGGTTATCTTCAAAGTAGCTTTTCAAAGCCGGGCGTGGTGGCTCACGCCTGTAATCCCAGCACTCGGGAGGCTGAGGCAGGAGGATTGGTGCGAGTTCGAGACCAGCCTGGGCTACAAAAGTGATCACAGGATCAGCCTCAACTGCATAGCGAGACCCTGTCTCAAAAAGACCAAAAAAAAAAAAAAAAAAGTACCTTTTCATATTTTAAGATATACTTATAGACATTGCAGCATGCAATCTAAATGCTAAATGTTCCTTACAATGAAGAAAAATTAATATTGCAATCGAATGATATATATATATATATATATATATATATATATATTTCTATAGCCTACACTTTCTTTTATCCTTTGCCCATCTAGTTGCTCTTTCCTTTTAAATACTTTCTTTTCGCTTCACCATATCTATTGTTCATTTTGGATCTCATTTACTGTTTTAGTTCCTCACACTAGGAGAGCAATATTATGTTCACATAGGCAAGTCTGATTTATTTAAAAGCCTGGAGGTTTTTTTTTTTCCTTCATACTTGAATAATACTCCATTTGTATTAAAATACCACATCTTTTTTACCCATTTCTTAGTTGAAGAACATTTGGATTGTGTCGAAAATTTAGCTATGATAAGGTGTTCTGCTATAAATATAATTACACATTTATCAGTGTAGTATGAGGTTTTCAATTCTTATGGGAAAGCACCCAGCAGAGGAGTATGTGGACACGATGACACTGCTAATTCTAATTTTCTGACAATTTCTATACTGATTTCCATAGTAGCTCCACAAGTCTATATTTCTGCTAACTATGAAGAAGGATACTTTTCTCTACATTCCCACTATCATTTGTTATCAGTTTATTTCTTCTCTTTTTGTTTTTGTTTTGTATTTTTTTAGGGAAGGGCCTACAAGGTGTTCAGGATCTCACTGCTAGATAAAACTTGTAGTGATCTGCCTGTTTACAGCCTTCTAAGAACTGGGAGTATAGGCGCATACTACCAGGCCCAATCTCAATTGCTGTCTCAGCGTGCCCTGTGGTCAGGGTTGGCCCAATAGGCCATGGGAGAGAACCCCTGAGCCCTCAAGCTGTTTGCAGGTGATTTTACCTGCTGAGCTATTTGACTGGCCCTAAAAATAATCTTTCTACTACATTTTATTTAGTAAGTATTCATGACATTATAAGCTATTTATATAACTGGAATGCATATATAAAATATCATGCTTTTATTATAAATATTCAAATAGATAAACATTACATATATTCTTCAAAAACAATGTAATGAGTTGAGTGGAAGTGTGATATATTCATTTTTCATGTAGGTCATCTTTTGGGAGGAAAGCGAAGTTTGTCCTAGGTGAATGGGGTTATTTTGTAATGAAGGACAGTAATACAAATGAAATGTTCAAAGGATTAAATATAATAATGTTGTGGCTCAAAGGCATAATATTTTTGATGTAGGGTATGGGTGTTTTCACTTTCAAAATGCACATCCCTCCCTTTGGATTTTCTGATTCTATTTTTTTTTTTTTCTGATTCTATTTAAATGAATACCTCAGTGGAGTAAGTTCAGTAGGAAAAATAGCTTAGCAAAACATATGGATGTAAAATATCAGAGCATTTGGCTCCAGCCCGTCATTCAGTAAATTACTCTACAAACTCCTTCCGATGTCAAAATGTCTTTTAACTTGCTGGTTTCCACTATTTTCCTTCTCTAATATTAAAATAAAACTATTACTTGAAGAAGACCAGGGCTGACCAAATAGCTCAGCAGATTGAAGTACCTGCTTAGGCACACCAGGGGCCAGATGTTTGATCCTCTGGCCTGCTATGCCGGCCCCATGAGGACAATTGAGACTGGGCGGGGTGGTGCTTGCCTGTAATCCCAGTACTTGAGAGGCTGCAAACAGGGGATCACTATGAATCTTATCTATATAGTGACATCCTGTAGACCCTGTACTAAACACAAAAAAAGAAGACTATTATTCAGATGTTATATTTTAAGAAGAATAAGCTGCAGATATGATCAATCCCAACTAAACCAATTACTTGGACTTCCCCTTGGACATCATACCATTCCTCCTCCTCTTTAGCTACTGGGCGTATCTCCCAGGTACAGAGCCCTGCTAGCTCCTAACTTTCCAGCGACACAGGAACAGAGAGACAGATAAATCAGTGTGTGAGGCTCTACCATATTTGCCCTTGAGACAGGAAGTTCTTATGTTATCTGTGTTTTGTTCTCTATACTTACACATTTGTCCCAGGAAAGTCTGGGGCTTTGAGTATGACCTTTAAATGTCCTTCTTCAAAGACTACTTGGATGGCATTTTTGTGAAAATAGGAACCTCACTAAAATTTTTTTAAAAATTTAGAAACCAAAGGTCCTATGATTCATATCATCCTTAGAAAGTCATGAGACATAGTAATCAACTATATTTTTTTGAATTCTTGATTCCATCACAATAATAGTTTTTAAAATGTATGGTTAAATAGAGAGGAAATAACATAATTAATGAATGCCTGGAAGTGTTTTCCAACTATAGAAACAAAACAAGACTTTGTACCTAGTTCCTGAGGACTTCAAAGTTGATGCGCGCTAGAGCATGAATCCCCAATCTCTTCTCGGTGCCAAAGATCTGATGAGGAGAGAGAGAGAGAGAGAGAGAGAGAGAGAGAGAGAGAGAGAGAGAGAGAGAGAGAGAGAATAGGGCCCAAATTATCTCTGAGCAGGGATGAACTCATGGATAATTTATTTTCTAACTGTAGCTAGCACCTCAATTTGGAACAACCCAGTTTGAAAGAAAAAAACAAAATTTTAAATGGCGACTCTATATTTTGTATTCCTTTATTTTCAGCGAAGCTACAGTGAGGTTTTTACACAATACATAGCTAAATGCAGGGTAATGGAGCAAATGCTGGATGTGAATTAATAAGGTATAATTAGCAACCTGATATGTTTGTTATTTCTTTGTGTTCCTACTTTCAAATCTATTAAAAATGATGAAGTAGTCTATATCACTGAATTATCAGTTCCTTATTGAAATTTAGATGAATATTTATGAAATTCACTAAGTACCAGAAACTAGAATCTCTATTTCAATTTTCTTGGTGCTCCTCCTCAAAGGGAAATTAATGTAGGGCATATTATCTGCCTCGAAGTCTGCAGTATGGAATAGAGTGATTCTTCAGTATGAGCTCAGTGAGGAGCATTAGAAGTGGGCTAGAGTGGAGTTCCTCTAGGCACAAAAATTTTCTGCAGAAGTATCCTAATGAAAGAGGCTCATTTTCATATTCTGTAATTAGAAGCACCATTGATTGTGAGGAAAGTATTTGGGAGAGGGTATGGTGAGAATGGGAGGCAGAGATATGGGGAAAATATAGAGCTGGGCGATGGGTCTATGATTTTAAGTTCAATATATCTCCATTTATAATACAATCTGGAAATGAAGAAATTAGTCTGAACATGGAATGAATAGCAGTTTTTAGCCCCGGATTTATTATTTAGTCCTGGACCAAATATGGGAATTAGCCTATTGTTTGCTGAGGCATTGACTTAAAACATGTCCTGAAGTTGTATGGGCAATCTGTCACATCTTCAATTCCATATCGTTTATATAGGACCACTCCAAAGAGTTATTAGAATCTAAAATTTTTACAACTTCAGATCTCTGCCTTTAGCATACACTACCTGCCTTGACACGTACAAGTGCCCATGAGGTGGCTTCATCTGTAATTGTCATTCCTAGATGCTGAAAATCTTCAAAACACGAATAATCACTGGAAGATATTTTGCTCAGTGGCTGCTGAAATCTTGCAACAATAGGGTTTATGATTCCTCCTAAGTAGAGTACACAAATTAGTCAGTAGTTTCCTCAGTTTGTTTTTGTTTTATTTATTTATTTATTTTTTATTTTTGCATTTAGTACAGACTCTTACTACACAGCTCAGACTCATGGTGATACTCCTGTTTTCAGCCTCCCAAGCCCTGGAGTTATAGGGACGCGCTAACACACTCAGTGTCAATATCTATCTCAGTGCACCCTGGGGTTGGGGCCATCATGGAATGCTGGGGGCGGAACCTGGGTCCCGGCTTCTGGCTAAGCAGGAGCTTTAATTGGCTGAGTTATCTGGCTGGCCCACTATTTAGTTTTTGATTGATTCACCTAGTGAGCAAATAATGGTAAAAGTGGCTGAACATATGATACAGCCTAAGAAAGTTTGAGTAAAAAAGCCATATTGTTATGAGTGGGTATGTATTGTGCAGCTGATATCTAGAATTTATTCATGAGGCATAATTAACTTCATTACTTTATTGCGCTACTGTTACGTCCCATTCATTTGAAACTCACCATTCTATTTTTCTCGTTTTGTAAGCTTGACAGTCACAAGGGCATTGGTGAAAATTGAATGAGGTCTACAGATTCAATTTGTCAATAAGTGTAGTAAATCATTATAATTTCCTGAATAATAATTGTCTTAGTTAATTTTTTACTCATTGCTGGGACAAATACCCGATACTCATAATGAAGAAAGGAAAGGTGTTTTTAGCTCACAGTTCATGGAAGTTTCAGTCCATATTCAGCTGGCCCAAGGTTGAGTGGAACAGGGAAGAGAGCATCCAGTTCATGGCGGTGGAACAGCAGCAAAATGGTGGCAGAGTTAGCCAATTAAACAGGGCAGTAGAGAGCAACAACTCTAGTCAGCCTCTCTGTCTCTCTTCATATTCCTATCAGGCTCTCTGCCTTAGGACATCCACCCTAGACCACACCCACAGTTCCAGCCCTACTCAGACCAGTAATTCTATCAGTACTAAAACATAATACCAGTAACTCATGAGTCAAGTCTCAATCTATAGAAGTCCCCGCCCAATGACTACATGAGGCTTTAGGGGGACAAGTAGACATAAACCATAACATTGATAATGTTGTGGGTATATAAGAGAATAAATTAATTTGCAAAAATGTACAATACAAAGTTTAGAGCCATGAAATATTAATTTTAGGAAAAATAATGTCCACATGATAATTTTATTTGTTATAACTATGAGATTTTAAAATAATTTAAAATAATATTAAAAATATAAAATTTCTTTTTTATGTGCTACAATTTGTAGTTTGCATTTTTGTGTTAGTAGACAATCTTGTTTTTTAATTGCATTAAAGTTTGTTTTTTGATATATTTAATTTAAATTGTGATATAAACATATTCAAATTTTATTTTTCAGCCATGTATATTTAATAGGAGATCAAAATGGGATCCTGATGAAAAATAGAAACAGAAAAAGTAGTGCCTAAAAAATAGAAAAATAAAGGCAGACCAGATAGCTCAGTGGACCAACGCACCTGTTTAGGCAGAGAACAACAACTGGGGATTGATGTGCCATGGCCACCCTGTCCCTGGAGCACTCTGAGACTGACTGAGACTGGGAATGGCGGCACACACCTGTAATCCCAGCAGGTGGGAGGCTGAAAACAGGAGAATCACTACAATTTAATCTATGTAGTGAACCCCTATAGACCATGCATTAAATACAAAAAATGCAAGGGTAGTATATTGGTCTGTTCAGGTTGACATACAAAATACCCTGTGCTGAATGGCTTAAAAGTAGAAAAATAAAATTTAATCCAAGACAACATTAGTCAGACATAGCACAGGAAAATTTCCCTACATATTATATCATCTTCTAATATCATTATAGTTTTATGTCTCTGGTGTAAATCTTTTATGTATTCTAGGTAAATTTTTACATATGATAGGCATAAAAATGCCAGTTTCATACTATTGCATATGTGTACTTAATTTCAACTTATTTCTTAGAACTGTCATTTTTCTGCTCTTTTACCTAGTGTAAGAACCTGAAAGAACAAATAGTCCAAAAGGTATAATAGATATTATGAAAAGGAAAGGAAATTTGCAAAGCAAAGGAACAACGGTAATGAAGAAAGGGAGAAAAGAAAGAAGAAAGTAAGGAAAGAAAAAGAAAAAAATATGTATATACACACAGGATACTTGGATAATTGTAGTGCTAATTTGTACTGGTCTATTGTAAAGAATAGTTAACGCTTAATATTTTTCTATTGTTTTATTCCTTTTCACTTTCATTTTACATTTCTACCATTTCAATTTTATTATATAAAGTATCAAAAAGGCTGAGTGTGGGCTGCACAACTATTCCCAACACTCTGGGAGGCTGAGACAGAAGATTTGTAGTTTCAAGCCTATTCTGGGTAGCTAGTGAGATCCTATCTCAGGAGAAAACATAAAGGCTTCACATGTAGTTCAGTGTGCAGACCCAGGACTCATTGCTCAGCACTGGAAGAAAAAAAATTTAAAAGTTCCCTCTGGGCATGATGGTGCACAGCTATGTATGTGGTAGGCACAGAGAAGAGGCTCCATGAGTGTGAGGCTTACCTTCCCTACACGTGGTGAGTGAGAGGTGATCCTGGAGCCTGTAGTGTGTCAAACAACCAAAAACAAAAAGTTTAAAAATGAAGCAATGCTTCTATTCTTGTTTGAAGACTGTGTCTTCCCTGGTTTAATAGTAGCACTCACCAGAGCTGCAGAATATTAAACTGAACCTTCAGAAGTTATTGTATATGGACCTGGTTAGGGGTATAGATGATAAGCTCATTGTAGTTGAGTGTATAGCCATCTGGACTTTAAATTCCTGTGTCACTTGCTGGGCCTAAGGGTACTCTACTCTCATTCAGGGTGAGGAAGGGGGCAGGACTGGGAGCCATCTTGCCCAGGCCCTTTGTACTATCTTTGCCCTGAAGCAATGCTTCTGCCTCTAACAGCTCATTACACTGACCCAGAGCTACCTCTGATAAAAGCAGCAACACTGTATCCTTTAGTCTGGAGGCAAAGCAGTTATTGACAATTTTAGAAGACATATCAGCAAAGTAGAAGCTTTTTCCAGACATGTAATCTTTGATGGGAGCCTCTGGTGAGGCAATTTGAAGCCTATGGCTCAGGATTCCCACCCAGTTACTCGGCCTAGATCCGTGCCATAGCAGTATCCTGTATGAAGATCTTCTCTGGAGGCTTCTTTTTCACTCTTCTTTTCCACTTGAAAAACCTCTAGCGAGGTCATGGTGTAGGCACTGCTTGTAGGATCCTGGGTAGATTGCAGATATTGAGAAACCACCTTGAACCCCTAACTTTCATGTTCTAGCAGGAGCGAGTCACGATGTAGGTTTCTATAGTGCTGATCTGGGGGCTGTTCTGGGCACTGCAGTTCTGTCTTCACAGAATCATGGCAATTTCAATGTCTCCAAAAACATCTAACAGTTGTACTTTGTCTAACAGTTCTTTTTCTGTCTGGATTAATGGAGAAGTACAGAGTTCAAGGCCATGTGGGACCCGGGTATAAAATACATTGCAAGCTTCCAGGAGAGCTTGTCCACACTGGTTAGCCTGCATATAATCTTCAACCTTCTTAAGATACTAGAAACTTGTCCTGATTTATGCCACTGTCAGCTTTCCAAGTGGGGCTTTCTCAGTGTCAATACTTCATTTCAGTCATCATCTCTTCCATGGTCTACACATTACAGATCAGCTTTATCAGCTCTTGCACCTGAAGATCTTGCTGTGACTCTGATTTTAAAGGGGCCTTAAGGGAGTCCTCTTCTTTTATTTTATTATCACCCTGACTGATGGCAGTTTGGTACATCTCCACCGTATCATATTTTCCAGAGATCTTTACAAACCTCTCATGATCTTCCCAATTTTATTTTTCATCTTATCAATGAATTTCTTCTGAAAGATTTCCTTGGCCTTGTTGAGGTCAGCGGAACAAGCCACCAAGCTGTGCTATCTCATTTTGCCCACTTGACCCCCCGTCATCCAGACACTGAAGTTTCTCGGGGCCTCATCTTCTAACAGCTGAATGAGATAGTACTTGTTACCGTTGAATTGTAGATTGGCTTGCTTTAGCATGACAGCGTAGACATGCTTTCCCTCACAGTGCACATGGGCCTTTCCCACCTTAGCTGTACACTCTTGGTCCACAGGAGCTTTGCCCTTCAACGGCAATTCACAGATTCTTCTATATGTTCCGTCCTGCCTTTACAAGCCTTTCCTTCACCTACAGACTCCTTCATTCCCTGACTCTCACGTTTGAGAGTTTTCTTTGCAGGAGATGAGTGTTCTGCAGCCATAGAGCCATTATCTCTCTTGGTTTCATTTAATACTAGCTCCTGTTCAAGCTACTCTTCATCTGCCATCTCTCTGTCACAGAGTTCAACAGATGATGTCATCCTATTTTAGCTTTTTGATCAATTTTGCATGGCTATATCTAGTAGCCTGAAAAATAATTGAAGGTCACTAACATACAATAGAGTAATCATTGTTGAATTCCTATCATTTTGTTTATTGAAATTGTGTATCTTTTATGATGCTTTCTTTTTTTACGATTATTATGTTTTTTGAAAACTTAAAATTCAAAAACTTCTGAGTAGGAAAGAGTGGAGTGAAGAAAAAAAAGTACATTGGAATATACTTGCAATCCATACATTTGTTAGGTGTTAAATTCTGACATATAATGCACTCAAACCTCCTACAAGAAAGAAAATAGATAAGTCAATTAAAAATTTGGAAAAGATACTTTTACTTTTTTAAAAAAAAGAATGATACAGTGGGCATCCGTGTTCAGATCTCTAAAATACAGTGAAACTAGAGCTTTCAATTGACTCAGCTATTGTTCTTCTAGATATCTTCCAAACAAGTGTTAAAAGTGAGTTCTCTGTAGCCTTAGTGACCACCAAGTGTTCAACCCCTTCATCCAGAGGACCCCAGGGGGCTGGAAATAATGCAGCTAACTCCTCCTTCCATCCAGAGGGTTGAGGGAGACTATGCCAGGGAGATTGCCGGTGACATAGGAGGGCCCCAGTCGAGGCCCACATGATAGAAAGGTGGGATTAGCAGCCTAGAATATTCCATAGCTGCATTAACAATACAAACATTGCAACAATGGTGAATTAAGTCAGCTAGCATGTTGCTTGGGCGCAAAGACACGCAGCACAGGAGTTGGTGGTTAGGCCACACCCCTTCTTTTGCTTCTCCCTGCTCCATTTTGTCTGTTTTACTTTTCCTTCTCTGGTCATCTGTTTGCTTTTTTTTTCTGTTTTTGTATATATTTTTATTCTCTCTTCCCTCTTTTGTCTGTCATCCATGACTTAGATCTCCACTTTCTTTTGGTTTACTTCCACTCATCCTCCTCCTCACTTTTGCTAACTACATCCTTTGAATTTATGAGTAAACATGTCCACGTCTCCTCAGGCTTCACATCAGTGCTGCTACGCTTTCTCTTCTAACCATTCCCTCTGTTTCCTACAACAACTCAGAGCTTGAGTGATTACTCTTGGCCATCCTGCCTGGCTGATACTATGTTTAACCTCTTTCATTTTCCATTCACAGCCCCACCAAACAAGGTAAAACCGCTCCAATAAGTGGAAAACCACTTTATATAAGCTGCTGATGTAAGAAGGTTTACTTTTGTATAACTTTAGAACTTAGACCATACAATACATTAGGCTAAGAGTTATCACAGTTTGTCAGTAGCGAGAATGGACTTTAGTATGATGTTATCGTTCGCTGTACTACTCGAGAAGGATGTCATATCTGTATAATAAGATTTTTTACTCTCTCTTCTATGACAGCATTGTGATAGTAAGGAATCATAAGCATCACCATAGAGTAGTGGCAAAGGATAGGATCATAATTCTAATAGATAAAAACTTCACACTCTTAATATATTGAGAAGGCTGATCCTTGGAATAGACATAAAGGCCAAGAATCATTTACATGTAGAGGGTATCCTGACATCTCAAATGACAGATATTTCATAATAAAACTTCCTCACCAAGTATAAAGCCTATTTAAAGAAATATATATATATATATATATATATATATATATATATATATATAGACAGAATAAAGAAAATATCAAGGTGAAAAAGCAAAATGAAACTCCAAATGCCTAGTCCACACTGGACAAATCCGGAGCATAAAGACAGAGAGAAAATCAGAAGCCCAACATTGGAACTTTCTGAAGTTATGGCATAACTGAAAAAAAAATACAAATGGAAGAGGCTGTAGATAAACATAAACTCTAAGGTGAAAAAAGAAATGTTTATCAAAACAGCATGATGGTGTCCATAAGGAAGCTGGAGACAGTGAAAATGCCATGAGTAATCTTTTCAAAAAAACTTACCTTCTTAACCCTCCAGGAGAGAAGCTTAGTGATATTATTAAGATATAACATAGGTACTTTAACTTAACATCACTGTCTTTCGGAATAGTAATTGTCTTAGACTTAACTTGAAATTGATATTTTCCATCAATCATTGATATTCTAACAAATCTCTTAGAATGTGATAAATACAGTTACACGTTTTTACAAAGGAATTTAGAAATCTAAGCATATACAAAACTGTAGCCAGTCAATCCTATGGCATTCTTCCTTATCTCTTATTCTCTTTTAATATACGTTTTATTTTCTTGTAAAATAACTGTTTACTTGAGAGAAAGTATAAAATAATTGAAATTACATTCGAGGCAGCACACATGTAAAAGACCAGAATCACAGGCATTCCAAGCATAGTTTTAGTGTTACACATTGCTTCCCTCAAAATGAAAAACATGTTGGAGATGCTGAGGACCATTGTCTAATTCATCCTGTGCATACAAGTGCATCATTTGTCTCCTACCATCTTTCCTATGTTTTCTACTTTTTGTCTCTTCATTGTTTAACCGCTAAGTTCTTGGTTTTCCATTCAGCTAGGTTATGCCTTTCCATTTTTATTTCTTCTTTTGAGTTCTGATGCTAGGGAGACTATATGATATTTATACATGTAGGTCTGGTTTATTTCACTTATGAGTATATCTTCAAGATATGTCCACGTATGTCTTCTAGTTTCTCGTTCTTTATAGCTGAGTAATATTCCATTGTATAAAAACAACACATCATCTTCAACCATTCCTTAGATAATGAGCATTTTGATTGTTTCCAAAATTTGACCGTCACAAATTGTGCTGCTATCAACATAGCCACACGTATATCACTATTATATGACGTTTTCAGTTCTTCTAGGAAAATTTCCAGTAGGGGGATAGCTGGATTAAATTGATTTTCCAGTTATAGTTTTTTAAGGCATCTCCACACTGCTTTCTATAATGGTTGCATCAGTCTACATTCCCACCAGCAGTGCAGAAGTATTTCCTTCCCCCACCCCGCAGCATTTTCAACATTTGTTTTCGTTAAATTCTTTATGATAACCATTCTTTCTGAGGTGAGATAATAAGAAGGGCTACAAGGACAGGGAATGTTTTGGCCCTACCCCTTAAATGTCAGTGAAGACTCAGTGCATAAGAGAACCTGTATTGTAACCACCTATAACTCAGTGGTGTCCCAAATTTTCTGTTCAGGGAGATTATGGTACCACAGAGGAAAGGGATTGACAACGTATCATGTGACTAAGGAAAGTCACCTAGTGAGAAAACATTCTCTCAGGCTTTCACAGAGAGCACACATGTCAAGCAATGGCCATGGCTCATCCAGATGGCTGACACTGACAACAGTTTACAAAGCAATGTTCATGGTTTCAAGGTAAATCTTGAGGGGATTTGACTGACCTTGAGAGATATAAAAGTTTCATGTTTTGCTATACAGGTCTTGCTTTAAGTTGCCCTTAACCACCCAGCAGAAAAGTTTAACTACGAGACATAACAAGTAAAGCTAGGTTAATATGCTGAGCTGTAAAAGGCTTATATCAATTGCTCCTGACATTCCCAGTTATGTCAATAATCCACTATGTTAATGGAATACTCTACTATGTATAGAACTACTTTATCTTAGTTCAATAAGAAGAAATTTTTGTACCAATAATGTTTTATACCAAAATAGTCATGTCTGCATCCTGTACTCTGAATAACTACAATAAGAACAACAATATACATTGTATTAATAAGTGGAGATACACTAATAATGTGTTTTGAAACTGTCTCACTGTTATTTCTTATTAAAGGTAATAAAAAAATAAAGAATAAGATATTCAAAAATATCTTTTCAAGGAAATAATGAGTGAATACTTTCCAGTCATGCAGAAAGTATTTCACATTCAGATTAATGAAGCACATAGATCTCCATGTACCAACGATGAAAATAAATCTGCAGCAAGACATATAATAGTCATAATCCCAGAAATTCAGGATGAGATCAAAATATTAAAAGCACTAGATTAAGCAGTAAAGGAAAGCCTACAGTGTCTGAGCAGACTTCTCAGTACAAACGCTGAAATCAAGGAGATTTGAGATATTGAGTGAAATATATTGTGAGATATTTTAAGGCCTTAAAGAAAGCAATCTTCAACCCTGACTGATATACTCCCTAAAATTTCCTTCACATTCAATGAAATATATTTACTACAAAGAGCAACTAAAGAAATTTATGAACACCAAATCAACTCTTCAGAATGCTCAGGAGGAAAAAAAAAACTGAACACAACAATTACAAGAACAAAATTAGAGCCCAAACCCCACCGCTGGGAGCTGAGCCTGCGCACCCGCCGCGGGTAAGCCCCTGCGCCCCTCTGCCCCGCCTCTGCGTTCCCGCGACTAACTTCCTGTTCCAGCCCAGCCCAAACCGCACCGCTGGGAGCTGAGCCTGCGCACCCGTCGCGGGTAAGCCCCTGCGCCGCTCTGCCCCGCCTCTGCGTTCCCGCGACTAACTTCTTGTTCCAGCCCAGCCCAAACCCCACCGCTGGCTGGGTCAGGATCCTTGGCCTGCCTTCCCTTTCCCCGCCCCGCCCAATCCCCCCTTTTTTTTTTTAACCCCTCCAGCCCATGCTCCAGGACTGAACACATCAAAAAGCCCGTTTGGCAACCGTTCCGGTCCACGAGCCTACCAGGACTACTCAATC
>PVJA010014101.1:0-12211 GCA_004027025.1 Myocastor coypus
AGAAGAAGAAGAAGAAGAAGAAGAAGAAGAAGAAGAAGAAGAAGAAGAAGAAGAAGATATAATGAGATTTTAGGGCTGTCCAGATAGCTCAGCAGATTAAAGTGCCTGCTTAGGCAGATGAAAGGACTGGGGTTCAATCCCTAGCATGTTGTGCTGGCCCCGCCCCCTGGGCATGCTGAGATTGAGACTGTCCGTGGTGGTACATGCCTGAAATCCCAGCTCTTGAGAGGATGAAAATGGGAGGATCGCTATGAGCTCAATCTGTGTAGTGAGACCCTGTGGACCCTATATTAAAGAAAGAAAGAAAGAAAGAAAGAAAGAAAATTGATTTTAGGTTCAACAAATGTCATTTATAAAGATGTTCACAGCTTCCTTATTCATAGAGCTACAAATTGAAGAAACCCCTCCACCTATCTTCAGTAGAACAGCTAAAGAGTTGTGTATTCATATAACAAAATACACAACAATGAAAAGTAGTGAATCTCTGCTCCTTTTTTTTTTAGACAGGATTTCTCCATGTAGTCAAGGCTGGCCTCAAATTTGTGACAATCCTCTGCTTCACCCTCCCAACTGCTGGGATTATAGGCATGTACCACTACACCTAAATTCTGCTACATATTAAGTCATGAATTAGTCTCATGAATATAACATTGAGTGAAAGAAACAAAATATAAAAAAGAATAATACATTGAAGTAGGCATGGTGGCATAGGCCTGCAATTCCAGCACTTGGGAGGGTGAGGCACGAGGATAGCTGTGAATTCGAGGCCCAACTGGCTACAAAGTGAATTTAAGGCCTGCCTGAAATGCATAAAGAAATCCTGTCTCAAAAAGACAAGAAAAAAAAAAGAAAGAAAGAAAGAAAGAAAGAGTACACTGAATACACTCAGTACACTGAGTTGAGCATGGTAGCACACACTTATAATTCCCAACTATTTGGAAGGTTGAGATAGGACTGTTCAAGGTCATCCTGGGCAATTTAGCAAGATCCTATCTCCAAATAAAATAAAAAGGTTTAGGCATAGAGCTCTGCAGTGGAGACTTTGCCTAGCATCCTGAAGGCCTTAAGTTTAATCCCCATTACTGGAAAGAAAAAGAAATGTATTGTGTGGTTCCATCCATATAAGCTCAAGGTAAGACAAGCTAATCTACAGCAATACGTGAGTGGTAATTAGCTGGGTTGTCGGCTCCATGGTAGAGCACTTACCTGGTTCATGGCCCTGGGTTCCGCTTTCAATATATATATATTTTAAATTGAGTGGTAGTTATATAGAAGGACAAATGTTGCTTTAAGGAGGCATAAGGGAGCTGAAAACACTGTATATAATTTTTTCTTGTTCAACATTTTATTAGGCTAGGGGCCAGGAAGATAGCTCCATGGCCTGAGTGCCTGCCTGGCAAGTGCAAGGCTGTGGGTTTGAACCCTGGTCCTACCAAAAAAAAAAAAAAAAAAAAGTCTAAAATTGTACTAGGTTTCCAAGTATGGTGGTGCATACCCGTAACCCCAGTACTCAGGATGCTGAGCCAGGAGGATTGACATGAGTTTGAGGCCAGTCTGGGCTACATTAGTTAGTTCAAGGCTATTCTGAACTACATAGCAAGACCCTGTCTAGAAGAAGAAGGGGAAGGGAAAGGGGAAGAGGAAGAGGATTAGAGCTGGGATTGTACCTCAGTAGTGGATTATTTGTTTAGTGTGAGCAATGCCCTAGGTTTAATCCCCAATACTGTAGAAGGAAGAAAAGGAGAAGAGCAAGACAAAGGAATAGAAAAAAAGAAAAACCTAGAGAAGAAGGTGGAATTCATAGTGTATATCTTGATATAGATGTTGTGATGGGTGTTCATGAAGGTGTTTACGCAACTACAACTGCATCAGGTTGTGTGTTAGTGTATTTTCTTTCTTTCTTTTTTTTTTTTTTTTTTTAATTTTCTGTTACTATACTGAAATAGCTGAGATAATATAGGAAGAAAAGGCTTAGGATGGCTCAGGGATTTGGAGTTTCAGTCTAGGATCAGTTGGCTTTATTGCTTTGGGCTCTGATGAGGGAACAAGTAATGGAGGGAGTTCAGGGCAAAGCAAAAAGAAGTAAGGGAGAAAAAGGGCACAGTCCCAGTGACTAAGGGACCTTCCACTAAGCCCCATCTTTTAAAGGCTCCACCACCGCCTTGTAATGGCACCCTGGGGACCAAGCTTTTTAATTCACGGGCTTTTGAAGGACATTTCGCAACCAAATTATAGCAAGATGTATACTTAAAATTTGTGCCCATTATCCATGAAATAAAAAATTTAAATATGTGATACTTCAAGAACTAGAGGGGCCGGGGAGATAGCCCCATAGCACAAGTGCCTGTCTGGCAAGTGCAAGGTTGTGAGTTCGAACCCCCGTCCCACACAAAACAAAAACAAAAACAAAAAAAACTAGAGCCATCTGAGTAAGGCCTACAGTCTTATTAATTATATTATGTCAATTAAGGCCCTGATTTTGTTAATCTACTATAGTTATGTGAGATGTTACCATTGGAGAAAGCTGGGTTTAGGTACATAGAATCTCCCTGTATTATTTTTTGAACCTCTTTGAGTCCATCATTATTTCAAGCTATAAAGTCAAGAAAAAACTTGCCAGGCATGGAGGTGCATGCTTGCAATCCCAGCATTTGGGAGGCTGAGGCAGGAGGATCAGTGTAAGTTTGAGACCAGCCTGGGCTACAAAAGTGAGCTTAAGTCCAGCCTGAACCACATAGCTAGACCCTGTCTAAAAAAGACAAAACAAAACAAAACAAGCAAGCAAGTAAGCAAACAAACAAAACCTCATCTTTCTTACTCTACATTTTAAAGTTCAGATAGTTCAAACATGTTACTCTTTCAATCGCATGCGTGTCATCTACAATCAAACTGATGGATCAAATACATTTATAATATTTTTTTTTCCAACTGGTTTAAGTCCGTCCTTTCCCCCCTCCCTCTTTCTTTTCCTTCCTTTCGTCTCTCCTTCCTCCCCACCTTCCTCTTCTTCCCTTCCTGCCATCCATCCATCCGTCTGCCCATCTGTCCGTCATCCATCCATGTTTTCTTTTATGTGTTTTTCATGTATCTCTTCTTTCTTTTCTTTTCTTTCTTTATTTTTTCATGTCCATTTCCATCTTTTCTTTTTTTCTTTTTTTTTTTTTTAAGGGTCTCACTATTGAGTCATAGTGATCCTCCTGTTTGTGCCTCCCAAGGGCTGGGATTACAGACGCGTTCCACCATGCCCAGTATCGCCGGCTCAGCGCACTCTAGAGCGGGGCCGGCACGGCACAAGGGGCCAGGAACCGAACCCTGGCCCCTGCGCTTCCTCTAAGCAAGCGCTAAATCTGCTGAGCTATACCACTGGCCCTTCTTTTCTTTTATTTGTCATTGAATTTTTTCATAATTATATTACTGAAAAGAAGCCTGTTCTTTTCTAACACCCCTAGATTACTGTCCACTCTGAGGGCATTTCCACTTGGTTGCCCACAGGCTCTTACTACTCACACATAGACAAATCAAAGACTTGGAAAGTACAGAATTTCTGATTCTACTGTCTTCCCTCATCTAGGCCATGGTGACCTATGGGCAGATCTCTAATTTGTAAGTCTGGGTATACCTGTTTGGAAAATGGGTTGAATAATAAGTGCCTCCTCCCTCACCAGGGTGTTGAACTTTAATTACTGTTTGCAGTGTTGCTTAAGATGTGGAGATGAAAGGCAGTTTTAAAAGTCCATGTTATTGGCATTAGTAATAAAGCTGAGGAATTTCTTTGCAAAGTTTGTCCTAAGTGGAAAAAGGGAAGAAAAGGTTGACTTTATGTGGAAAAATCTTGCCGAAAAACAGCCACAGATCCTTGCTGGTATAAATAGCAAGAACATCATGTACCTCAAAATATTTTGCAAATTTCATATTCTCCCATACCCCTGAAAAGATAGAACCCACACTTATGAAATGAAAACAAGGAGTTCCCTGGGATAACAGAGAAGGGAATTCAGGGGACAATTTTTGTCTGTGATCATTTTAGTTCTCTTCACAGTTTACAAGAAAAGTACAGTTAAAGCAAAGTTGTTTTTTAACGATCATTACTTTGCATTCTTGTTGTTTTCTATTTTGATCCCATTTTTACCAACATCATAGCTACCAATAACTTTAAAAGAAAAACTGCCACTTTGGGAAGCACTGTATCAAGCAGAGGTTAGGAAAAAAAATTCAGCTCAGCCTTCAAAGCATTTACCATCAAACTAGAAGGTAAATCGGAGTGGCCTATATTTAGAATTTACTTCATGGTTCCCTGTTATTAATAATAACTGCTCCCTGTGGTGTGTCCAAAGCTCTTTGAAATGCATTACTTCATTTGATCCACCAACAATGCTGGAATTTCAAGCTATGGTTTAAAGCACAGGAAACTGAAGCTTAGAGAGAAGTGGCTTCTATAAGACTACACTGCCCAGCAAATGTTGGTGTTAGGGCTCAAACTTAAGTCTATGGAAATTTAGAGGAATGATGTAGAAAGAAAAGCTTGGACTTTTATCTCCAGTTCAAGGCTAGTGAAGGGCAAAGACCAATGCCACATGGCATCTAATCAGAGAGGAGGTGTAGTATATAGGTTATGGGTGTGGTGGGCCTTGGAATCAAAGATTCTGCTTTTATTTTTGACTCTTAATCGCTATGTAGTGTGGAGCATATGACTTTACTTTGCTGAACTTCAGTCTCTTCATCTGTTAAATGGAGATATAATAATAGTGTTGACTTCTTCCCTAGCTTCTATTCAAAGAGATAATCTATAGAATGCACTTAACCCAGTTTCTGGCAGACATAGGCTTTGTTAAAAGTGAGCAGGTGAGATCTTAGTAAATGAATGAACAGTGTGGGGCGGGGCCGGTGCACATGCTGGACCAGGGATTGAACTGCACTAATCAAAGTAGGCATAGTCCACTGAGCTATCTTGCCGGCCCTTTCTCTGTCTTTTTTCAGACAGGGTCTTGATATACTTCAGGCTGGCCTTGAGCTCACTTTGTAGCCCAAACTGATCTCAAACTCCTGCCTCAGCCTCTCAAGTGTGGGGTGTCTCAGTTACTCTTCTCTTGTTGCTGGGACAAAATACCCTACCCTTAAAACAAAGGAAGGAAAGGTTTATTTAGCTTATAGTTTGTGGAGGTTTAGTCCATGCTCAGCTGAGTCCAAGGCAGACTGGCACATGGCAGAGAGCAGCCATTCAGAGATCTACCTGCCCGAGACTGGGTGTACTACTCACACCCATAATTCCAGCAGCACTCACACCCATAATCCCAGTGGATCATGAGTTAATCACAAACTCTAGAAGTCTGTCCCATGACTACATGGACAGGGACTTTGGCAGGGACAAGTTGACACAAACTATAACACTGGGATGACAAGCATACATCACCAGGCCTGGCCGATCTCTTACATAGTCCAGATACAGAATAAGTCTACCTAAAAATGCCTGATGACAGACTCTTTTTGTCTTTCCTGACTCTCATTTGTGGTAACCACCAATGTATTCATCTCTGCAATTTTGTCATTTCAAAAATGTTATATAAATACAATCATGCAATGTTTCAAGATTGGCTTTTTTTTAGTGGTACCAGGGATTGAACTCAGGACCTTGCACTTGCTGGGCAAGCATTTATTCCACTGAGCTATCTCCCCAACCCTGAGAGTGGCTTTTTTTTTTTTCTTCAGCATAATTTCCTTGAAATCTGACAAAGACACCACAGGTATCTATAGTCCCTTCTTTTTTATTGGTGATCAACATTCTATGGTGTAAAAGTACCAGTTTGTTTTACACTCACCCATTGAAGGATATCTGAGTTGTTCCAGTTTGGGAGAATTGTGCATTGAGCAATTCCTCATGGAATTAGTCCTTTGGGGAGCTTGTTACAGTTGTGGAGGTTTTCGTGTGAATGTTAAATTTTTAATTTTTTCTGGGATAAATGCCCACATTTACTATTGCTGGGTATTGGTAATTAGGCTTTGTAAGAAACTATCCCATCTCTGGCTGGGCATGGTGGCACATGCCTGTAATCCTAGCACTTGGGAGGCTGAGGCAGAAGGACTGATGTGAGTTTGAGACCAGCCTGGGCTACAAGAGTGAGCTCAAGGTCAGCCTGAACTGCATAGGGAGACCCTATCTCAAAAAAAAAAAGAAAGAAAGAAACTATTCCATCTCTTGGGAGGCTGTAAATAGGTGGATCACTGAGTCCAATCTAGTAGTGAGTAGTGAGACCCTGAGCACACTGTAAACACTTCCCTTAAAAAAAAAAAAAAAAAGACCACAGAAACAGCTTGGTTTTTCCCTATCCTCACCAGCATTTTGTATTATCAT
The DNA here is from genome assembly GCA_004027025.1 of Myocastor coypus. Classification (NCBI taxonomy): domain Eukaryota; kingdom Metazoa; phylum Chordata; class Mammalia; order Rodentia; family Myocastoridae; genus Myocastor; species Myocastor coypus. The sequence continues at coordinate 6,350 of PVJA010014101.1, forward strand.
TATTTTATTTTATTTTGTCTTTTTGAGACAGGGTCTCGCTATGCAGTTCAGGCTGGCCTTGAGCTTACTTTTGTAGCCCAGGCTGGTCTCGAACTTGCACCGATCCGCCTGCCTCAGCCTCCTGAGTGCTGGGATCACAGGCGTGCGCCACCACACCTGGCTTATTATCATTATTTTATATCTCTGCCATTCTGATGGGAGTGTAGTTATATCTCATTGTGGTTTTCTCGGTTTATTTTTTGTTAGTTTGTTTTATTTTTATTTTTTGCTTTTTGGTGGTATCGGGTATTAAACTCAGGACCTCATGTTTGCCAGGCAAGCACTAATTACACTAAGCTATCTCACTGGTCCGCTTTTTTCTTTTCTTTTTTGGTCTTTTTGAGACAGGGTCTCAGCTGGGGAGATAGCTCAGGGGCACAAGTGCCTGCCTGGGAAGTGCAAAGTCCTGACTTCGATCCCCATTCAGAAAAAAAAAGAGAGAGAGAGATGAAGAGACAGGGTCTCGCTATGCAGTTCAGGTTGGCATTGAGTTCACTTTTGTAGCCCAGGCTGGTCTCGAACTTGCACCGACCCTCCTGCCTCAGCCTTCCAAGGGCTGGGATTACAGTCATGCACCATCACACCTGACTGTTTTAAACAAAGTCTGGCTATGTAGTTCAGGCTGGCCTTGAACTCACTATGTAGCCCAGGTTGGCCTAAAATTTGAAGTAATCTTCATGCCTCAGCCTCTCCAGTGCTGAGATTACAATTGTGTGCCACCATGCCTGATGTGGGCACCATTTTTGAAAGCTATTTTTTTTTTTTTTATCTCTATTGAATTGTTCTAGGCCTGTCAAAAATCAATTGAGCATATTTATGTGAATTTGCTTCTGAGCCAAGTACCAACAAAATTTTGACTCAAATATTGAACTCCAGTCAGCAGACAGAAGAAATCAATCCATTAAGAGACTGAATGAAAACTAACATATGGAACATTTATCAAAGCACCTAATGCTCTATGTAATTAGATATGAAACTGTAAGAAATTGACTGTGAGTGCACTACTCATTCATTCAAACACAGGTTCAGCGAAGTGGTTTGAGTCAGTAAGGTACATTGAATTAGGATCAATGTACCTTTGGGACAAGGAGTCGTTTGGGGAATTTGTGCTATGATTCTATTCTTTATTACCTGAGTGACACTGGGCAAGTTAACCAGGCTCTTGGAGCACCTTCTTGATTTTTCATGGAGATCACCTTACTTGCCTCAAGGAATTAGTTTGGGGACCAATGAGAGGGGACTTGAAATGTTAACATGAACCTTGGTCTGTAGCTATAGCACGAACAGATCCATGAAATGGTTTGGTTGTTTTGTTTTTGTTTCTGTTTTATTTTTATAGTGCTGGGGATGGCACCTAGGACCTTCATGCTGAGTTATATTTTTGATGCATTTTTTTTTTTTTTTTTTTTTTTTTTGAGACAGGGTTTCACTAAGTTGCTAAATTGCCCAGATTGGGCTTGAACTTGTGATCCTCTTGCCTCAGCCTCCCAGAGTTCTGGGATTTCAGATGTGAACCACTATGCTCAGTTGGATTGGAGCTTTTATTTCATATTTTCTATCAGCCCCTTCCCAAGCATCCAAATCAATAACTGACCTAAGCAAAAAACTCAGTATGGAGCCATGCATCTGTAATTCTAGTACTGTAAGAAGGTTGAGGTAGAAGGATGGAAAATTTGAAGACAATTTGTGAGAGTCTGTCTAAAAGATATAAAGGGGTGTTATGGTTTATGTCTAGTTGTCCCCCCAAAGCCTCATGGAGTCATTGGGCAGGGACTTCTAGAGTTTGAGACTTGATCCATGATCCCTGGGATTATAGGTTTTAGTACTGATGGGATTATGGGTGGAAATACTTCTGGGATTATGGGTGTAGCCTAGGGTGGGAGCTAAGGCAGAGAGCCTGAATGTAATATAGAGAGACAGAGAGACAGACTGGAGCTCAAGCTATTGCTGCTGCTCTGCTGCCGTGTTGGTTGGCTACCTCTGCCGCCATTTTGTTGCTGTTCTGCCGCCATGAACTGGATGCTCTCTGCTCTGTTCCACTCAGCCTTGGGCCAGCCGAATATGGACTGAAACCTCCACAAACTGTGAGCTAAATAAACCTTTCCTTCCTTCATTTTGAGTGTTGGGTATTTGTTTCAGCGATGAGCAAAAAGTAACTAATACAAGGGGTTAGGAATATAAGTCAGTGTGAAGGCCTTGGGTTCAGTTCCTTTTTTTTTTTTTTTTAAAGCAAGGGCTGGGGAGATAGCTCAGTGACTTAAGTGCCTTCCTGGCAAGAGCAAGGTCCTGAGTTTGATCCCTGTGCCAGCAAGCAAGAAAGAAAGAAATAAAGAAAGAAAGAGTATATGTAATGCAGATGTGCTCTATGAATTAACTTCAGGACAAAGAACTGAGTCTTTTTCTTTTTTAATTGAGTCTTGTCTTCAAACACAGGTACTATTTGTTTGTTTATTAGTGGTGGTTGCTGTTGTTTGTAATAGTGGAGTGTGTGCATGCACTAGGGATGGAACCCAGGGCACAGGTGAAGGGGTGATCTACTACTGAGCTTGCTCTATGGCCCTCAAACTACTGCTTTCAACCCTGTCTCAAAAGACAACAGAGATGCTCTACAGCAGTGGATCTCAACCTTTCTAATGCCGTGACCCTGCAATACACTTCCTCATGTTGTGGTGACCCCAAACCAAAAAATAATTTTGGTGGCTACTTCAGAACTGTAATTTTGCTACAGTTAGGATTCAGAATGGCTTTAGGCAACCCCTGTGTTTCGGTCGTTTGACCCCCATCGGGGTCACAACCCACAGGTTGAGAACCGCTGCTCTACACTATAGGTTTAGCATATTTTATCCTAAGCATTAGAACTTGGTGGGCTTTTTTTTCAGAATAGACATTTAAGGGTCTCTATTTCAACCTCCTCTGGTTACTGGGTCATAGTTGTTTTTATTTTTTTTTCTCTAGGCATCAGCTTCTCTCTAGAAAGGGGAAGAAACTTGGTGTCCATCTGCTAAGGTGGCTTGGGGGAACATGTATAACATATATGCATAGATGCATATATTTTACATATAGCAAAATGCAGAATATCTGGCAAATTTCTCACTCCTTACATGAATGTGGTGAACACTGTGAAGCATGATGCTACGGCTCAAGCTAAAATCCTGCCCCTGCCCTTCCCTGTAGTCTGTTTTCTTGGTCAGAGAGACTAGAACGGCTTTTGCTTCTTTTTGGTGGTGGTGGTGGCATTGGAGATTTGAACCCAGGGCCTTTGCACTGATCTACATCCCCAGTCCTCTTTTTAATTTTGAGACAGGATCTCACTAAATCATTAAGCTACCCAGACTGGGCTTGAACTTTTTGATCTTTCTACCTCAGAGTCTCCTATGATTTTGAGGCTGAAGGAATATGCTACTATACCTATCTTGACTTTTACATTTTAAAGAAAGACCAGGTATTGAGCATTGTAGTACTTGCACGTAATCCAAATACTACACCTAGGAGGCTGAGGCAGAAGGACTGCCATGAGTTCAAGACCAGCTTGAGCTACATTGTGTTTCAAAAAAACAGAAAACAAATGAACAAAAAATTGAAAGGAGGAAAGGAAATGATGGGGGGAGGGAGAGAGAGAGTTGCTGTAGAGATGTACGTGGCTTATAAAGTATACACAATATTTATTATCTCATTATTTCATTTTTTACAGTGAAGTTTTCTGTCCCCCATGGTAGAAAGTAAAGATAAGGCTCAAAGCTAGGCATGGTGATACATACCTAAAATCCTAGCACTCAGGATGCTAAGGCAGGAAAATTGTAAATGTGAGGTCAGGCTGAGCTATACTGTGAAACTTTGTCTCAAAAAAAAAAAAAAAAAAAAACCAAACAAACCCAATAACAACAGTAAGAAGCAACAGACAGACAGATAGGCAGACACAGAGAAAGAAAGAGAGGCTCAGAAAGTATAAAATGTGTTCAGTTGTCTAAAATATACATACTGTTCTTTCTCTGTATATAAGGATATAAATGCTTTTAAAATCATAGGATGGTTACTGCAGTATTTTCCAAAGTGGATTTCAGATGCCAGGAGTTTCACAGGACCAATGTGTCCAGTGAACTGGTCCACAGGACTAGTTCAAATAAGTTCTGGAAGCTCTGCAAACTCCATAATCTCCTCTTTAAAAGTTACCATGTGTATCAGTAGATAAAGGCTCGGAGAAGTTCTGCAATAATTGAAAAAAACTGGTTATTCTGTTGAACTCAGCATGTCTCAAATTTCTTCCATTGTGAAATGCTTCTTTTTCTGTGTATTTTGAAGATAGCTATGTAATATCAGAAACATTTGGGGAATGCTGAAGTCACAGGCCAATAACTTGGGTTTGAACGCAGGTCCAATCTCTTGTTTGCACAGGAGACAGAGCAAGTCACTTAGCTTCTTTTAGCCTTGCTGGTGGAAAGTGAGCTCATTTCTAGATCCACCTGTGATCCCCTATTTCTTGCCTTTAGAACGACCTGTCCTGGGCTGGCCAAATAGCTCAGTGGATTAAAGCACCTACAAGCAGGCCCGGGAGCTGGGGGTTCAATCCTGGGCCTGCTATGCCAACCCTGTCCCTGGGGTGTGCTGAGAGGGCAATTGATGGCACATGCCTGTAATCCCAGCTCTTGTGAGGCTGTAAACAGGTGGATCACTATGAGTCTGATCTAGTAGTGAGACCCTGAACGCCCTGTAGACCCTTCCCTAACATACACACATTAATATTAATATTAATTTTAATATTAATAATAAAAATCACCTGTCCCACTGGGATGCTCACTGGAAATCTTCCATGCCATTGAACTGGAGTTGGAGAATGATCTTTACTTTTTCCTCTTTGGCTGGACCTCTTTCTTTAATCTCTAGGAAAGATGGAGGGCTTCCTTTCACTGTGGCAGACCCTTTATGCCATATATGCCCTAATAAGGAAGGTAAAGTGGGTCAGTTTACTGAAAATTAAATCTTAAAAAGCCAGGAATATGGGACCCAGAAAGACAGATGGAATAAATCCAATAAGAGAATCTGCCAACATCCAGAGACTTGTTGGGACAAGGTTATTTCCTAGAGGTGCTGATGAAGAAGTTTGTAATATTAAAAGAATGTGACCATATGGAATCCAGCCCACACTCTATGATTAGCACAGCATTAAATCATAGGATTTCAGCAAAATTCTTCTCTTGGGCTGTGTCACATAGTAAAATGCCCGTATAATCCAATACCTGCTTCATCGATTGGCTCGGTGAATAAGCCAGCTCTCTTTTGCCTCTGTATCTTTGTGTGTACTGGTTCTTTCTTCAAGTCACCTTTGTCCTTGGCTTTGCCCAGTGAGCTCTTACCCTTCATTCCAGTGTCTGCACCAATGTTACCCGAACCAGCATCAAGTCTGGAGTAAACTCCTGTACATCACCATGGCCACACGTACATCCTCTATCTTCTCAATCTGAAGTCTGGGCTTCTGTTGGCTTTGTCTTGCCGACTAGTTGCAAGTCTCAGGTGTGCAGGAATTGGCTTTGTCTTGTTCACTGCTGCATAGGCAGAGCTTATCCTCGTGCCCAACCTAGGCAGTACTCAACAATTTGCATCGAAGAGATTGAAGACTGAGGGTGTAGTTCAATGTTAATGCACTTCCTTAGCATGCATAAGGCACCAGGTTTGATCCTTAGCATATGGATGCAAATACACACACACATGCATTGAGTGAGTAATGCATCTCTTTATAATGTGTTTGATTCCCAGATACGTTAGAAAAACTGAAGCAGCTTGGTAACTTCTATCAAGAAGTGGTGGGGGGGCCCGGTGGGATGGCTC
>PVJA010014101.1:12311-48101 GCA_004027025.1 Myocastor coypus
GAAAAAAAAAAAAAAAAAAAAAAAAAAAAAAATAAAAAAAAAAAAAAAAAAAGAAGTGGTGGGGCTGGGAATAGAATGAAGATCCTCTGCATGAGAGTCTTTTAGTAGCCCTCCGCTTTTTATTTTTATTTTTTTTTAATTTTTATTTATTTATTTATTGTTTCAGAACCTTTGTTTGTTTATTCACTCATTTTCATGGCTGGCTCAGCCCGCCCCAAGGGCAGGGCTGGCGCAGCATGTGGTGCAGGGATCGAACCGCGGTCCCTGAAGCCGCCCAAGCTTCCCCAAGCAGGCACTTTAGACCACTGAGCCATCCCGCCGGGCCCCAGCCCTCCACTTTTTAAATAACTTAATTCCTCCCCCAGCAGAACTCCCATGGCCTCACTGTATTCTTTTTTGTCATCACCACAGAGGTTAAGACTGTTTCTGAGAATTATTTTATAACAAACAAGATCCCGGAGTAGAGGGAAATTTATCTAGTTCTCAGGGATAGCAGACTCCTGTGCCTTTGGACCTTGGATTTAAATGAGCCAGCAAATCCCTGCTAATATTCTCCCTTTGCTGGGTCCTGTCTGCTTCATATTCAGCAAAGATGAAAGCCAGCCAGTGTCACCCATGATTTATGTCCCGCTGTTTGCTCTTTTCCCCTAGAACATTAAACACTCTGAGCACGGGGAAAGAAGAGGTAATCTCAGGATGCCTGGCTGCCAGACGGGTGTCTGGGAGCTAGGAAAGGGTGTGTGTGTGTGTGTGTGTGTGTGTGTGTGTGTGTGTGTGTGTGAGGTAGGAGCGCTCTGCCCTGTTGAGAAACCTGAGGAGGTTAAAAAAAAACACCCATGGGGCTTCCATATAAAAGGAACAAGGGAGTCTCTGTTTGCCTCGACCTCTACAGAAACAATTGGCCTCTGAGCCAAGAGACCTGGGTACTTGATTTACTCATTTACTAAGTGCATGCCTTTGGGGGAGACTCCTCTCTCGCTGGGCCTCAGTTTCCCTAACTGCCAAAAGGGGTCTTGATGGTTTGAGTTTAACTCAGCCTCATAAATGTAGAGCTAGGGTGGCCTTGTGCAGGGAGATGGAATTTTTTCAGTAGTTTACCATGTGAGTGCTGATGGAGCAGGGGTTCAAATTCTTTCTCTATCTCCCAGTGGCTTTGTGGCGTTGGACAAGTTCCTCTCCTCTCTGAGCTTATCTGCACTACTGAGTTAATAGCCAGGACTTTCCTAACGGAGTCTAATGCCAGGTCTTTGCAATGGTACTGGTGCTGCACCAGTACTTTAAGAGTCAGTTTTTATACAATACTCTGTGTTTTCCCTATTCTTTTTTTGCCAATAAATTTGTAAATAAAGAACATCCTACATTAAAGCCTAAAAAAAAAGAGAATCAAATGTTATTGGAATTGTTCCTGAGACGGTCCTAACTCAGGGCTTGGCGTCTCTCTCCCCAAGTTCCCTGCTTGGGGCTTGCTGTGGGGACAGGATTTTCTAGCCAGCAATTAGAAGTTCTGGGCAAGAAGGGAGGAGGAGCTATTTTCAGTGGGTTCTGATTCTATTTGTAGCTGGTGAGTTGGCCAAGGCTGTAGGGAAGCTTTGGGCAAAGCAAGCTGGGTGCTGAGAGGGGTGTGTTGTCTTACACAGGGGAAGGGAGAAAAAAAAAGGAGGGGACAGGGAAGATAAATTGAGAGGAGCAAAGCCACCCTCCATGAACCCACCAGCCTTTCCAGCTTCTTGTCAATTTCATTTTCTCTGTGTTGCCTTGGGGAATTTAGAAGGACCCTGACTCTGTCTCTCTCTCTTCCTTCCCTTGTGTCTCTGTCTCTGTCTCTGTGTCTCCATCTGTCTCTCTGTCTCTGTCTCTCTATTTCTCTCTGTCTCTGTGTGTCTCTCTCTGTCTCCATGTCTCCATCTGTCTCTGTCTCTGTGTGTCTGTCTCTGTCTCTGTCTCTGTCTCTGTGTGTGTGTGTGTGTGTGTGTGTGTGTGTGTGTGTTGAAAATCAAACTCAGGACCCCAGGACCTGCCAGGCAGGCATTGTGCTACTGAGCTATAGCTCCAGCCCTGACCACTGACCTTTTAAAGGTGGATTTAGTTAGTAATGTGAAGCAATCCATCAATCCTGTTAACCCACTGTTCCTACTCCTACAACATCAATTTTTCTCAAGTAAAGTGTGAATTGGATCCCCAGCAGCACTGCAGAATATTTGTTAGAGCATGTAGTGGTGAAATCACTAAACACCTAAGTCATTTCTCAAAGAATAGGGAAAGCACTCTCACTTCCCCACTGGACCGTGGGGCAGAACCTGTCAACTTCTCCCATTGCCTTTAATATGGCTAAGCAGGTTGTTCAACCTCTCTAGCCCTTATTTTCTCACTTATGAAATGAGATGGAGGTGCCAGGGAGACATATTTGGAGCTTTTGAGTTCTTTCCAACTGTAATTCTGTTTTTCTTAGGCAGTCATCAAACAAGGTAAGGTTATTTAGTTATTTGAGACAAGATCTTGCTATATAGCCCATGCTGACCTTGAACTCACAGTGATCTTCCTGCCTCAGCCTCTAGAATGCTGAGAATTACGGGTGTGTGTCTCCATGCCTGGCAAAACTAAATACTTAATTGGAAGATGGTTGGTAGAATTGGGAGTAGGCTCCAGAGAGAGGAGGATATCCTACCCTGTTATGTTCTGGATGGGAAAACTGAGGTTCTAAGGATGAGGTCAGACCAAGCAGTGAGTCAGTGGTTCAGGTGGTTCTGGAATCCACAACTCCTACCTCCCACGGTAGCAGGTCTTCTACTCTGGACTCCTAGGTATTTCTCTCCCTGGGAGACAATGGAAGTCACATCTCCTAAGTGCTACTCTGCATGTGTTACCACAGTTATCCATTTTCCAGATGAACAAAGTAAGGAATGATGGCAGGCCTATCTGCTTCAAAAGTTTAATTATTATTTGAGTATTTCCCAAATTCCAGTCCTTCAGGTACCATCCTCAGGAATTTCTTTTTGTTTTTTTGAGACAGGGTCTCACTATGCAGTTCAGGCTGGCCTTGAGCTCACTTTGTAGCCCAGGCTGGTCTCAAACTATCATTGATCCTCCTGCCTCATCCTCCTAAGTGCTGGGTTTATATGCATGTGCCACCATGCCTGGCACTATCCTCAGAAACTTTTGACACAATCTGCCTTATACAAACTCTTTCTTTCTCTCTCTTTTTCTTCTTCCTCCCTCCTTTGATACATATGTACTAGAAGTTCAGCCCAGGAAGTGCTGAGCTTCATTCCTAGCCTTTCCAATTTTTATTTATTTTATTTTGAGATAGGATCTCTCTAAATTGTGACCTCAAACTTGTGATTGCCTTTAACAAGCCTCCTAAGTAGCTGGGATTATAGACATGTGCCACCATGCCTGGCTATTTCATATTTATTTCCTCTAAATAAATTCATGATCTTATTGAAATTCATTTGGCTTCATCCTAAGCAGAGTTATGACCTTGAACTTTTTATTACATTTTCTAAATACTTATACATTAGATATAACTATTTAAGGGGGAAAAATCCCTGTAGTGACTAAAAATGGCTTTGCTATTGAAAAACTTGAATGAATATTTTATATCAGTGGCTTTCAAACTTGTTGATTTCTTAAAAATTATGGGCTTTTATGTCTGTTACGTCAATGGATATTTGCTGTAGGATTCTTTTCAAAAGTTGTAGTAAATATTCTAAATAAAATTAAATATTTTATTAATTTATATTTTTTAAAGGGGCCAGGGAGATAGCTCCGTGGCTCAAGTGCCTGCTTGGCAAGTGCAAGGTTGTGAATTCGAACGCCATTCCCAACAAAAAATAAAAAGTTAAACATAGTGGCTCATGCCTGTAATCTCAAGTACTTGAGAGGTTGAGGCAGTAAGATTTTAAGTTGGAGCCCAGCCTCAGCAAATTAGTAAGACCTTATGTCACAGCGGGGTTGCTCAGCTGGGTGTATAGTTCAGTTCTTCCTGGGCTCAGTTACCAGTACTACATGCATGTGTGCATGCACGAGCCTCCTCCACCATACTGTTTTTTAATTAGTTGCTTGACACATTTCGTAGCTTTTTCTCCTTACCATATCATTATCATCCTCATCACCTCTTTCTACTCTTCCCACTCCTCCTCTTGCTCATCCTTCTCCTCCTTCTTTAGTGTTGTTGATTCATCCAATCCAAGGCTTCAGCTTTGCTAGGCAAATGTTCTTTCTACTACTGAGCCACATCTCCAGCTTCATAATAATATATTCTCTTTGAATGCTACAAAGAACCCAGGACCTTTGTACTGAGCTACACCCCCAACCTGCTTTGCTTTTTAAATTTTGAGACAGGATCTTACTAAGTAATTAAATTGCCTCAGCCTGCCAGGGTGCTACTATTAGAAACTCCTTAATCATTATGCCAAGCTTGAATGATTTTCATATGATAATTTCAAAATATTGAATTTCTTCTTTCAATTTTTAAAATTTCATTTTATTTATTTTTATTTTATTTTATGAGTAGAATATATTTATTGGAGGAAAGAAAGCTTCTGTCCAAGAGAGGGACAGGAGGGGGGCCTGAGTGGTTTGTCCCCGCATTTTATTTATTTATCTATCTATCTATTTTTTGAGAAAGGGTCTCTATGTAGTTCAGGCTGGCCTTGAACAACCTTGTAGTGATCCTCTTGCCTCAGCTTCTTGAATGCTGGGATTACAACCATGTATTACCACACAGGTATTGCAGTAACATGGTTTGCAAATATATCCTCTCATTTCATAGGCTGTCTCTCTTCACTCTGTGAATTACTTTCTTTATAATTTGATTTATTCTCATTGTCTTGTGTTGCTTATGTTTTTGTAGTCATGTAAGAAAATCATAGCCTAGGCCAATTTTGTAAAGATTTTGTCCTATATTCTTCTGGTAGTTTTATTTTCAGAACTTAACTCTTAGATCCATTTTGACTTGATTTTTTTTTGATACTGTATATTGTATGAGATGGAGATTTAATTTCATTCTTTCTGTATGTGGATAACCAGTTTTTTTCCAGGACCATTTATCAAATAGATTCCCTTTTCCTCAGTTTTATTTTATTTATTTATTTATTTATTTATTTATTTATTTATTTATTTATTTTTGTCTTTTTGAGACAGGGTCTTGCTCTGCAGTTCAGGCTGGCTTTGAGCTCACTTTTATAGCCCAGGCTGGTCTCAAACTTGCACTGATCCTCCTACCTCAGCCTCCCAAGTGCTGGGATTACAGGCATGCACCACTACACCCGGCTGCCCATTTTTAAAAAAATATCTTCATAAAAGGAAAAAAGAAATCAGTGAACTATATATATGTGTGTATTTATTTGTGTGTGTGTGTGTGTTTTTTTTTTTTTTTTTTTTTTTTTTTTTTGGTCTTTTTGAGACAGGGTCTCCCTATGCAGTTCAGGCTGGCCTTGAGCTTACTTTTGTAGCCCAGACTGGTCTTGAACTTGCAACGATTCTCCTGCCTCAGCCTCCCAAGTGCTTTTATTTTTAATTTTATTTGTGTTTGTTATAGTGTCTCACTATGCAGTTCTGACTCCTAGTGATCTTCCTGTTTTCAGCCTCATCAGAGCTGCGATTACAGGCGTGTGCCACCATGGTTAGGCTCAGCTATGGTGTGGACTGTGGTGCCAGGGACTGTGGACTGTGGTGTCAGGGATCGAAACCCAGTCCCTGAGCTTAGCTAAGCAGGTGCTTAGTCTGCTGAGCTATCTCGCTAGTCCATAAATAACATTCTTCTTTTTTTTTTATGGCCAGCTCAGCCTGCCCTGGGGGTGGGGCTGGTGCAGCATGTGGTGCCAGGGATCGAACTGCAGTACCCGTGGTTGTCTAAGCTTGCCTAAGCAGGCACTTTAGACCTCTGGGCCATCTCACTGGGCCCAATAACATTCTTAAGTAAAAGTGATATTTTATTTATTACCAATGCATGTTGATAATGAATACAATAACCACTAATACATATTGTGCCATCACTTTAATTGTGACAGAGTGCCAATGATTTACTACTTTCACCATTAGTGCAAAGTCAATGTGGTAAAAAAATGGGTGGTAAATAATTTATGAATATTATTATTTTTTATTATTTTATGTATTTATTTATTTCTTGTTTCAGAACCTTTTGTTCATTCACTCATTTTTATGGCCAGCTCAGCCCGTCCAAAGGGCAGGGCTGGCGCAGCATGTGGGGCCGGGGATCGAACCGCGGTCCCTGAAGCCGCCCAAGCTTTCCCAAACAGGCGCTTTAGACCACTGAGCCATCCCGCTGGGCCCCAATTTATGAATATTATTGTGAAAATAGTTTTGACCTATATAGAACTTTAATAATGTCTGAAGGATCCCAGGGACCTGTTGATACTCTGAGAATCATTGCTCTGTATTGAATTCAAGCTACAGTACATGCGCGGTGTGATGTCTGGAAAACTGTGGGAGATTTTGAATCACAGAAATATGATTCAATTCTAGTTTCTGTCAGGCCCTGAACAAGTTGGTCTTCAATGACTGAAAGTCATAGTTATCAGTGTCTGTGACTGGGCTGGAAAGTGAGGGGGAGGCTGAAGCACTGGGAGAATTTGGGGATAAGACACACTATACATTTGCTGAATGAACGACTTAGCATTAAGCAGCAGGACTTAGGGTTGGGAAGCCTGCATTTCTGGGGACTGAGGGACCTCTGCCTTCTGGAGCCCTTTGTCTCTCCAGGGAGCTTCTCCTTTTCATCAGTCAGCCTCTCTATCTTAGGCTACTTCAAAGAGTCCCTGTACAGCTGAAAGAATATTTTTTTAGCTTAAGTAGCAGAAAAGAATGAGGCTTAAAGGACAGCAGGTGGAAAGGAAGTTGGGTGGGTAGAAGGAGCCTCTCATGTAGGAAATAGGGCAAGGAAAAGAAGCTTGCCCCAAGCCTGGGTTAGGTGCCTTTCTCTTGGACTCATCATACAAAATTTGGACACTGTCTTTAGCCAGTCACCAGGGTACTTACTGTCCAGTGGTTTTGCTTTTTTATAGGGTAGAAAATGGCTTCAAACCTATTACCTCAAAGAACTCTTACACACCTCAGTAAAGGAAGTAAGGCTATGAAGACAACTGCTCAGAGCAACAAAGAAACTAAGGCACAGAAGAAGGAAATGAAGAACAAGTATATGGAGGTACTAAAACTCAAACTGAAAGCCAGGCTTGGTGGAGCACACCTGTAATCCCAGTACTGGGGAGGCTGGGACAGGAGGATCATTATGAGTCTAAGCTGCATAGCAAGACGCTGTATCCAATAAATAAATTAAAATAAAAAATGTCAAAAACAAAAACAAAAATAAAACTTTGAATTTATTTATTTATTTATTTATTTATTTTTTGTGGGACCAGGGTTCAAACTCACAACCTTGCACTTGCCAGGCAAGCACTTGTGCCATGGAGCTATCTCCCCAGCCCCAAAACTTTGAATTTAAATCTTTAATCAGAACAACTTTGTGTCTTCTTAGGCCCTTTGGGAAGTGAGTCTGTTTTGTTTTTTAGTGCTGGGGATTGAGCCCAGGGTGAAGTGTATTATTGTTTGTTTTTTAATGTATTTGGTACAGAATCTTGGACTTGTAGCAGTCCTCCTGTTTTCAACCTCCCCAGCACTGGAATTACAGGCCTGAGCCACTATGCCTGGTCTTGGTAGTTGGCTCAGCATGCCCAGGGGTGCAGCTGGCAAGGTATATGGTGCTGGGGATCAAACTCTGGTCCCTGTGCTGGCCTAAGCAGGTGCTGAGTCTGCTGAACTCACGACCTTGCACTTGCCAGGCAGGCACTTGTGCTTCAGAGCTATCTCTCCAGCCCCCTCTTTTTGTCTTTTTGAGACAAAGTTTCACTATGCAGTTCAGGCTAGCCTCAAACTCACAGCAACCCTCCTGTTTCAGCCTCTCAAGTGCTGGGATTAGTGTTGCATGCCAACATGCCCAGTTAGTATGATGTTTATAAATATGAATTTGGAGTCAAATCAATTGTGTTCAAATCCTGACTTTTATATCTCCTGATGTATAAGATGGGGGAGAATAATACCTGTCATCATAAGATGTTCACGTAGCCCTTTTAAATTTTTTATTTGTTTTTAGGACAGGGTCTTGTTTTGTAGTGCACACTGGCCTTGAACTCAGTATGTAATCTGGGTTGGCCTTGAACTCATGATAATCTTTCTGTCTCAGCCTCCCCAGGGCCAGGATTACAGGCATGTACCATCACACTTGGCTGCACAGTGCATATCTAAAGTCTCAATCCAAAATTCAAAGTGGTAGTGCATGCCTATAATTTCAGCTTCTTGTGAGGATCGGGCAAGAGGAGCACAAATTCAAGGCCAGTCTTGGTCATAGCTCTTAGCTATATGAGTTTACTCTCTAGTATTTCAGGCAAGTGCTTATTTTACTGAGCTTTCTCCCTGGCCCTCCCTTAGTATTTCTTTTTTTTTTTTTTGTCTTTTTGAGACAGGGTCTCGCTATGCGGTTGAGGCTGGCCTTGAGCTCACTTTTGTAGCCCAGGCTGGTCTCGAACTCGCACCGATCCTCCTGCTTCAGCCTCCCAAGAGCTGGGATTACAGGCGTGCGCCACCACGCCCGGCTCCCTTAGTATTTCAAAGAGAAAAAGAAAAGAAAAACATCTCAATCTATTTCAGTCATATGGGAACAAGGAGGCACAAATTCTGCCATTTATTGGTACAGAAACATTCTTTCAAATGTCTTACATATTGGTTGAGGATTCATTTAAAGATTTTTTTAACCCATATTAAGAAGTAAAGAACAAGCCGGGCGTGGTGGCGCATGTCTGTAATTCCAGTACTTGGGAAGCTGAGGCAGGAGGATCAGTGAGTTTTGTGGCCAGCCTGGGCCACAAAAGTGAGCTCAAGGCCAGCCTCAACTACACAGTGAGACCTTGTCTCAAAAGACACACACACACACACACACACACACACACACACAAAAAAAAAAAGAGGTAAAGAGCGATATTATAGGATAGTCTATCACAATCTAATAGAATGTGAATATCACATGGCAATTTATTTGCTTGCTCCTCATGGATATTTGGAAATTGTGGAACTGGCTGAGTAGATGTCAAATGCTCATTGACTTAGCAGTTGTCCACTTTGCCCACCTCACTGGGTGCCAATTAGTTTGGAGTTGAGTTGCTAGCATTAGTCAAATCAAGGGCCATCTACCTGTAGAAATGCATTCCAAACCTTTCTGAAGGCTGCCTAGAACAATGTCTACTGGTAGAGGACTGATGACTGATGGGAACTTTGGACAATGGGAGAAACATGGAAAAATATTTTCTTGTTTTTTTTTTATTGAAGTGATTTATATGATCTATTTCTTTTCTATTCTATAAAGGTGATAATAATATGTAGAAAGGAGACATCAAGACAGCAACATATAAATTGAAGTGTAGGTTTTATCAGGTGTGGTGGAGGCTGAGAATTGCTGTAAATTTGAGGCCCACCTGGGCTATATGGTGAGTTCAAGTCCAGCCTGAATTACAGAGTGAGACCTTGTCTCAAAACACAAGACAAAACAAAACAAAATAAAAAAAAAAACCCGAAAGTATAGATTTTGATATTCAATACCACAAGAAAGAAAGGAAAGAAGGAAGGAAGGAAGGAAGGAAGGAAGGCAGGAAGGAAGGAAGGAAGAAAGAAAGAAAGAAAGAAAGAAAGAAAGGAAGGAAGGAAGGAAGAAAGCAGTCTACCTCAAGGGCCAATAAGAGCTTCAAATTTAGTCCTAATTTTTCTGGAACCTGGAAAGACAGAAAGATAGACACTATCAGCTACATAACATTAGCTGTCAGAAAGGAGGAAGCCGTCGGTGTCTCTGAGAGTGAAAAAAAGGCTAACTTAACTTTGAACTGTAATGTAGTTTCCTACTTTAGGTTTCTTTTTTCTTGTTTCACAACTTTTGTTTGTTTGTTTATTTATTTTTATGGCCGGCTCAGCCTGCCCTGAGGGCAGGGCTGGCGCAGCATGTGGTGCCAGGGACCGAACCACGGTCCCTGCAGCTGCCTAAGCTTTCCTAAGCAGGTGCTTTAGACCACTGAGCCATCCTGCTGGGCCCCTCTTTTCTTTTCTTTTTTCTTTTTCTTTTCTCTCTCTCTCTCTCTCTTTCTTTCTTTCTTTCTTTCTTTCTTTCTTTCTTTGAGATAGGGTCTTGCTATCTATTCCAGGTGGGCCTCACTACACATGCAGTTTAGGGTGGCCACTTCATCTGAGTACTGGGATTACAGGCATGCATCTCTACTTACTTGAGATTTTATTTTAGGATATCTTACCATGTAGTAGGGTTGCACAGCCTAGTGAGAGTAAGCAGTTTGCCTTGGATTTGAATTGTTCTTTTGGGTTTCGTTTTGTTCATTTGTAAAATGGAAACAAAAGCAAAATTAAAATTGTAAGGATTCAGTTCTCTCTAAATTAATCAGGAAGTCTTACAGTCCACCATTTATTTTGCACAATCCTAGATGGGGGATGGTGGTCAAACAAGATTTTTAAAAATTTATTTAGTACAGGATCCACAGGATCTCACTACACAGATCGAACTCCTAGTGATCCTCCTGTTTTCAGGCTCCCAAGAGCTGTGATTACAGGTATCACGTCCAGTCTACACAAGCCCTTTACCATCAAATAGCTCTTACATTCTAGTGGGATAGACAGACAATAATCTTTGAAAATAAACATGCCTTCAGGATGCTTTGTGGAAAAAATATAACAAATGCTTGGGTAGATTTCATGTGATGTGTTTTCTAAGCTATTTTCCAGAGAAGTGAAGGGCCTACTGTTAAAATGCCAAGATAATGAATGGAGTCTTGGGATGTAGAATTTTGTAGGCTAGCATGGATAGGCTTTAATTTTTGTTTTTGTCCTTAAACTCACTTCTTGGCTAGGTGTATGGGCACATGTCTGTAATCCCAGTACTTGGGAGGCTGAGATAGGAGGATTGTTGTGAGTTTGAGACCAGCCTGGGCCACTCAAGACCAGCCTGAACTACACAGCAAGACCTTGTCTCAAAAAGACTAAACAAATAAACAAGCACAAACCCCCAAACTCATTCTTCCGTTGTGCTTTTTAAAAAAAATATATTTGGTAAAGGGTCTCAGTTTGCAGCTCTGTTTTATAGTGATCCCCCTTTTTCTGCCTCCTCAGCATGTGAAGCCAGCTATCAAACTCTGGTCTTTGAGCTTGCCTAAGCAAGGGCTTAGTCCTCTAAACTATCTCACCAGCCGTTCCATTGTGCTTTTTAAAAATATATTGTAAGGAAGGGTGTTCAGGGTCTCACTACTAGATTGGACTCATAGTGATCCACCTGTTTGCAGCCTCCCAGGAGCTGGGATTACAGGCAGTGCCGCAATGCCCGGTCTCAATTGCTGTCTCAGCATGGGGCCGCGGGCCAGGCTGATTTGGCAGGCCAGGGATAGAGCTCCTGGCCTCTTGCAGGCACTTTAATCCTCTGAAGTATTTGGCCAGCCCTCCATTGTGCCTTTGATTAAGAATTGAGATTGAGATAGATTGAAATTGTGTTGTGAAAGGGTCTGGGGAAGCTCAGTAGAATAAGTGCTTGCCTGGCAAGCTCAAGGTCCTGAGTTCAATCCCTGGTACTACCAAAAAAAAAAAGAAAGAAAAAAGTGAAATTGTACTGTGAGTATAACTTCTCGTACACTGTGTTTACATGTACACTAAATTAGTTTATTCCAACTCTTCTTAAATTTAATAATAGATTAAATTTTATTTGTAATGAGTCGTGCCCAGTGCTGTAGCGCTAGGAAAAATGCCTCCTGAAAGTCTCCGGGACCGGAGGCCTCCTGAAAGTCTTTAGCGTCACCTTATTTTTTCTGATATGTCACTGTTCCTCCTGGTTCATTTCCTAGGAGATGAGCCCTTTTTACGCTGGGCTGCTCTGGAGTCTCTCCCCTGCCCGGCGCTTTCCGCAGGTCCGAGACCACGCCCACATTCTGGGGCGTGACCTGCGGCCTCCGCCCCGCCTCCGTTCTAGCCGCCTTTGCTGCCTTCTTTCCCTGACCGCCAAACTGTGCGCAGCGGCGTGCGCGCGCGCCCCCGCTCGCGGCCCGGCTCAGTATCGGGAGCGCGCTCTGTGTGGCCGCTGTCGCCATGTTGTTGTGGTTGTGAGAAGGCGGCGGCAGCAGCGGCGGAGCAGCTGGACGGGACGCTCCAGGGGCCGAGCGCTGGCCCCCCCCACCCCCCAGCCGGCCCTGGCTGGTAGCCTGGTGGGGTGGCGGAGGAGGCTGTGCCGTGGCGGACTTCGCCATGTCCTGCTGCCAGGTAAGAAGCCCCTGCCATCTCTTGGGGTGGTAAGGAGGAGCTGGAGGAGGGGCCATCCTCGGCCCTGGGGCGGCCGCTGTCACACTCCAAGGAGGCAGTGGCCCGCTGGGGGCTGGGGTGGTTTTCGGGGCCCTCGTGGAAGGGGCAGCCCAGGTAGCCGTCTCCGCCGCCGCCAGCGGGAGGCGCAGAGAGTGGGAGAGCTGCGGCCCGACTCGGCCCGGACCCTCGGCGCGGGGGAGGCGGGGTCCCGGGCCTGGGCGGCCTTCCCAGACTTGGTGAAGACTAGAGAGGGGGCGCAGGCTGCGGGTTGCGCTCGAGCGCCCGGGCAAATGCCAGTGGATCCCTGGGAGGTGGGGTGTGCTTCTCTCGGCCGCGACCGGGTCTGTGGGAGTCAGCTGTGGCTGAAGGCCGGAGGTCGGGGACCATTGGAGCCCTGGGACCATATCTGTGCGGGCCTTGTGGGAAGGAGGAGTGGCAGCCTGACTGTGCAGCCTTGCTGTGGATCTTCCTGACCTGTTAATACTTCGGTGGGAAGGACAGTTCGGGGGCGGTGGAGGGACCACAGGGAACACTGGTCAGACAGCTCTGCAAAAGACTGTGTGTGTGTGTGTGTGTGTTTTGGTTAGAAATTGTGTTGGAATTACTGCATCTCAGGACCAGGAAGATTATATTGTTGGTTATACATAGGGATGGAAAACTTATATCAAAATTATGGGGTAGATTTTATGGCTACTTTAATAGGCTCTTCTGGAGTCGATAAGCTCACTTGGAAATTTTGCACTACTGTTATTTATGTTTGTGTCTTCTCCAGACTCATTGAAAAGTCTTATTCTAGTATTCAGATATGTTTTCTGACATCTATTTTTCATATAAAAAGTAAATTCTGATTTTCTTGAACTTAATGTCGCATATTGGGCATGCATATGCCATCAGAACTTATTAAATTACAGACTTTTAATGTAACATGTGATTTGTCTATGGAGAGGTTACGGGGACTTTGTCATTTTAAATTTGAAGTTTCAGTATGGTAAGAGACATGATCTGTTTTTGCTTGGAAACCAAGTAAGGTGTGCTGGTAGCTTCAAGTATGTTATTCAACTGAATTTGGGAGGTTCTAGAGTTTTAGATTGGCTGTATAAAGGCCTCTTTCAACTCAGCCTCCCTTACTTCAGGTGACCCAAGGCAGTTCTTGTCACTTACCAGCACAGCAGTGCATTC
Organism: Myocastor coypus; assembly: GCA_004027025.1. NCBI lineage: Eukaryota > Metazoa > Chordata > Mammalia > Rodentia > Myocastoridae > Myocastor > Myocastor coypus. The sequence goes on from PVJA010014101.1 coordinate 25,839, forward strand.
CTACTTGTAGTTAATGGCAAACCATGCAACTAGTGTCTCATCCTATATGCTAGGTTAAGTTCAGTGGTTGCCTAAAGGTCAGTCATTAGCTATATTATGGGTTGCCTAAAATGCTGACTCTTGGATCTCATGCAGAACCTGGTGAACTAAATCTCTTGAAAATGGACCTTCAGTATGTCTAGACTTACAAAGCTCCCAGAATGACTGGTCTGTCAGAGGTGTGAACTTCTGCTTTGAGTTGGGTATTCCAAAGAAATTACCATTAATTAAATGACTTCTGAGGCTACTTTTATGTATAGCACTTTATTTAGTATAGGGTCTACAGGATCTCACTACACAGATCAGATTCCTAGTGATCCTTCTGTTTTCAGCCTCCCAAGAGCTGGGATTACAGGCACGGGCCATCATGCCCAGTCTCCATGTCTCAGTGCACTCAGAGGGTAGGGCCAGCACAGCACTTTGGGAATCAAACCCTGTCCCATTGTCTGCCTAAGCAAGCATTTTAATCCACTGGGCCTCGTATAGCACTTTAAAAAGTTTGAGAGGTAGGGAAGGGGAAATGAGAAAAATATAAAACTGCAAATTTAACATGTTTACGTATGGGAAACCCTTTTACTTCCAAAAAATTTCATCCACAAGCTATAAGGAACATGTTTCATAAAAGTAGATGGCTGCTTAACTGGAGGTATATCCAGGGGTGCACTGGTGCATCCAGAGGGAAGAAACAAGAAAGGAGAGACATTAAATCTTTTTTTGACTACAAAGGAGTCTCCTGAAGATGCTTCCCAGCATCCCAGTATTGTGGTTGATACTAAACCATCTGACCCAAGTTTTCTAGTAAAGAGTAAAAGAGATGCGTTAGTGATCCTTTGAGACAAGGATTATGAACCAGGAAAGTTTAGTGTGAATTGTAAAACACTCTGAAAATTTGCCCCAATCTAAGGAGTGTGAAAGTAAATTTAAACATTTGTTATAACACCTTCTGTGTTAATCTGGAGTTTTGCAGTGCCAGAAGTAGTATTCATATTTCAGAGGGAGTGTGGTTAGTGTTATAGTTTTGTCTTTTTTTTTGAGACAGGGTCTTTGCAGATCAAGATAGCCATGAGCTCATTTTTATAGCCAGGCTCGCTTCGAACTTGTACCATCCTCCTATCTCAGCCTCCCAAGTGCTGGGATTGTAGGCATGTGCCACCATGCCCGGCTAAGTTTTGGAAGAAGTGGAAAAAAATGTTACAGTTTTGTAGGATAGTAAAGGAGTTTAAATATTTCATCTCATAGAGTAATTTTAGAGTGGTACACCCAGTTGCTCACAAAAGCCAGAGTCCATGTTTGTGCCCTTTCTCGGTGTCTCAAGTATTTAGCACAGTTCTTAGTACAGATATTCTATACCCTCAGATAGATTTTGAGTAAATGAATAGCATTGGTATGAGAAAAGGAACAGTTATGGTAATTGATTGTGGTGTTAGTTATTAAAAGCTACTTAATAATTTGCAGTCCTGTTTGTGACTTTTGATACTCCTTCAAGAGATTTGTTTTGAGGTTTAATTTTTTTGAGACAAGATCTTGCTATGTAGGTAAGGCTGGCCTTGAACTCAGCGATCTTCTTGCCTTAGCTTCAAACTCAAAGTTCCTTCGCTGCCATGCTTGCCTGAGATTGTATTTTCTACAAAAACTGTCAGTGTCATATGACAGTAGATTGACCAGTAAGGCTTTGTTCAAGCCTAGGTTGTGGTCCTCTTTTTGTTTGTAGCACCTTTTTCCTTTTTTTTTTTTTTTTGCCAGCTCAGCCTGCGCTGGGGGTGGGGCTGGAACAGCATGTGGTGCCAGTGATTGAATGGAACCGTGGCCCCTGCTGTTGCCTAAGCTTTCCTAAGCAGGTGCTTTAGACTGCTGAACCATCTCACCGGCCCTGTAGCACCTTTTTCCTAGTTTTTGAGTCTTAATGTGTTTTAAGATTTTTAGGTGTGGGGGCTGAGGAGATAACTCAGTAGAATAAGCTCTTGCACAAGCATAAGGGCCTGAGTCCAATCCTCGGTTCCGCAAAAAAAAAAAAAAGATTTTTAGGTGTTAATGACTTTCTTTTGGAGATAGGGTTTTGCTATGCAGCTTAGACAGGCCTTGAAGTCACTTCCAGGCTGGCTTCAAACTCAGTGTTGGGATTATACCATGTGTCACTACCTCCTGCCCACTAGCTAATGACTTTAAAAAGAATACATTTTTTTAAAAGCAGAGGTAGATACAGTAATTGAAAACTCTGGGTTGGCAGACAAATATAGATTCTGATTATGTTTGTGTCATTAATTGCTGTTGGGAATGTCATTTATCTTCTCTGGGCTTTGGTTTCCTCATCTATTTAAAGGCCTGTAACTCATGGACTACTTGGTCTGATCCTCTAGTTTCATCCTACATAGCTACTGTTCATCTAAAAGAAACAATGTATTTTTAAAAAATTTTTGCTTTAGTTTATGAATTTTATACTTTGCCCAAAAGTGTTCTGAAAATTGAGTGCGTGTTGCAAGTATTATGCGGAAACAACATGCTTCTTCTGTTGTAATTCACTTAGTGTTGAAATCAAGTCAGATTTCACATAAAGAACTTCATAATTTGGTGGGAAGCCACAAGACTAAAAATGGTTTGAGAGAAATTTGTGCAATTTATGTGGCTAGTTATTTCTTACAGACCACCAGGTTTTTCAATTTTCTATGGTGAATTTTAATGTGATTTTACAATCAGTAAAATGTTAAATTTAAGACAATATGAAATCGCATGCATATTGGATTGTACTAGGATTCCTGCTAATTTTAGAGGCTATCAAAGTTATTAATGTGTCATTGCTATTTTTAATCATAATTTTGTAGTACTGAGAGTGGTACCATGCATTCCTCTTCAATTTTGTGCAATAGCTAGAAACACAATAGACCTTTAAAATTCATATTTTTATCAGATGTTCAAAACAAAAGTTGTTTTAGAATGACAGTAGATTGACCAGTACAGTTTGGTTCAAGCCTAGTTTGTGCTCCTCTTTTTTTTTATAGCCCACCTTATAACCCCTTTTGGTTCCAGTTTTTTCCTTAGTAAAAGGAGGAAGAGATCCTCTTTACTTATTATACAGGCTGTCAGGGCAGATCAAATGGAATGTTACATGTGAAAAGTAATCTAAATATGTAAGAAAATGGTACTGAACTAAAATCTTACTGTATTAAGACATCCCCATTCCTTTTCATGAGTTGACTTATGGAGCAGTGGGAACTTAGCACATGTTGTCAAGTGCAGAATTTCCTAATGTCACTGATAACAGCAACTGAAAAGGTTTTTCGTTTTGTGTTCTCTCAGGAGAAAACTTTCAGGACTTGTGTTTGCTAATAGGAATAGTCATAGTGTTTCATGGACTTGAGAGGGATCTGGGATGTCTCATGTTTGTGCCAAGGTCTTGCATTTGCTATATCTTAACCAGTTTCTTATGTTGAAGTCTTTTTTTTTTAATCTGTTTACCATAGGGTCTCACTACAGATTGGACTTATAGTGATCCTCCTGTTTTTCAGCCTCCCAAGTGCTGGGATTACAGGTGCGCGCCACCACACCCAGTCTCCATCACCTATCAGAGCTCCCTGGGGGAGCAACAGGCCAGGGATCAAACCCCTGCATCTACCTAAGCAGTTGCTTTAATCCACTGAGCAATCTGGCTGGCCCTTTTTCTTTTCTCTTTTTTTTTTGCGGAGCCAGGGATCAAACTCAGGACCTTGCACTTGCCAGGCAGGCACTTTTGTCCCTGAGCTATTTCCCAGGCCCCTAGCCCATTTTCTTATGTAGGAGCCATGGTGAAAGATAATAGGAACAGGAAGTTTTACTACATTCTACATGAAGTTTTAGAAATTTTTTTAGTCCGCTGAGCTGAGCTATCATGTGGGCCCTGTACAGGCTGGTCTTGAACTCATTGTGGTCCCCTGTCTTAGCCTCTTGAGTGTTGGGATTACATTAATGCTTTAAAAAGCATTAAAAAAAAAAAAAAAAAAAGCATTAAAAAAATCAGTATATTGGCTATGATAAATACTGATTTGGGAAACTTACTGATTTTTTAAAAAAATGTTTCTTTTTACTGGATGCAATGTAAAAATTAGTTTTACTTTGAATTATTTTTTTCAAAGTTAGGAATTTGACTGATATAGTTTAGGGATATGGTACCTTGGCATTTTAGGTAGAAGGACTGAATAGCTAGCTAAGAGCTGTGGTCCACACACCTGTAATTTCAGTTGCTTGAGCACTTAACCTGAGTAACGAAACAGGACTTTGTTTCAAAGAAAAAGTTTGAGTATATCACTCTAGCAGTGTGCTTAGCTAGTGTACAGGAGGCCCTGATCCCTGATTCATTGCCTAATACCATAAGAAAAAAGAAAAAGAAAAGAAGTAAGACATAAAACAACCCCCACCCATTTGTGAGGTTGGGTTACAGTAAGACTATTCTGTTAATGGTGAAATAGCATGTAATTCTGTTATAAATTGATTTAATGAAGAGTTAATGTACAAATTTATGCAATTATTTATTTATTATTTTAAAAAAACTTTTGTTTGTTTATTTATTTTTATGGCCAGCTCAGCCTGCCCTGAGGGCAGGGTTGGCACAGCATGTGGTGCTGGGGATCAAACCGAGGTCCCTGCAGCGCCTAAGCTTTCCTAAGCAGGCGCTTTAGACCACTGAGCCATCCTGCTGCCCCCCACCTTTTTAAAGAATTTTTTATTTTTTCTTGTTTCAGAACTTTTGTTTGTTTGTTTATTTTTATGGCCAGCTCAGCCCACCCTGAGGGCAGGGCTGGCACAGCATGTGGTGCCAGGGATCAAACTGCGGTCCCTGAAGCCACCTAAGCTTTCCTAAGCAGGTGCTTTAGACCACTGAGCCATCCTGCTGGGCCCTATTTTCTTCTTTTTTTAATGCTAATATTCCTAAGAACTTTTTTCTCATAAACTGGCTGGGTGTGGTATGCACTGCATCTGTAATCCCAGCAGTTTAGAGATTTGTGAAGGAAGATTGCAAGTTTGATTTTTTTTTATGGCTGTACAGACTCAGTGATCTTTCTGTTTTCAGCCTCCCTAGTGTTGGGGGGGTTACAGGCGTGTGCCATCATGCCCATCTCTTGGTGGCCTGGCTCAGCATGCCCCAGAGTGGGCCTGGAGTGAACTGTGGTGCCAGGGATTGAACCCAGGTCCCAGCGCATGCCTCAGCAGGGGCTTAGTCAGCTGAGCTATCTCTCGCTTACTCAGCCAGCCCTTTTTTTGAGGCAGTCTCACTAAGTCACTAAGTCTAGCAGGCTAGGCTTTAGTTTACCATCTTCCTCCCTAGCCTCTTAGAGAGCTAGGATTACAGGCTTGCCCTACCACTCCTAGCTTCTGTCTTAAAATAAATATATTGATAAATCATCACAAAGTTGGAAAGAATTAACTGAAGACAAGATGATTAATTTCAAATAGGAGGCTGGGCACAGTGGTGCACACTTGTAGTCCCAGCACTCGGCAGGCTGAGGCAGATAGATCTTTGCAAGTTCAAGGACAGTTTGGGCTACATAGTGAGTTCAGGGCCAACTTGAACTAATAGCAAGACTGGTCCCCCAAAAAACGAAAACAAAACAACTCCCCAAATTTGAAATTGGCTTGTTCTTTATTCCATGCCTTTCATTGTTCTATATAGTAAGCCAAATATGTAATTGTTTAAACTGATTCCACAAGCCTTATGGGAAAGCAGAGGAGTTTTTAGCATTTTGGAATTGATAGTGTTAACTTTACTCTCATTTTATTTATTTATTTGTATTTAGTACAGGTTCTCCCGGGTCTTACTACACAGATGGCAGTTGTAGCCATCCTCCTGTTTTCATTCTGCCAAGTGCTGGGATTACAGACACTACCATACCCAGTCTCAGTCAAAGTCTCAGTGTGCCCTGGGGTGGCCCAGCATAGCATGCTGAGAACTTTAGTAGTCTGAGCTTGCTGGCCGGCCCTTTAATCTCATGTTAAATTTTGTTCGTTCGTTTGTTCTTTCTTTCTTTCTTTCTTTTTTTCATTTTAAATTTCAAAGTGAAATTATTTCAGTAATGAAAGCCACCATTCATGCTAGTCATAAAAAATTGCAAGAAACAAACAACAGTTGAGACAACCCAGGAGAGTAGGAAATAGTCTGTATTTAGAAGTAGTTTTGGTGTTTATGCCTTTTATATGTTGTCTGTTGAAGTACTTAAATTTTTTTTCAATGTAAAATTGATATTCTCTTAGTGGTATTTTTTTTTTAATTTTATTTTTTTCTCGTTTCAGAACTTTTGTTTGTTTATTTATTTTTATGGCCAGCTCAGCCTGCCCTCAGGGCAGGGCTGGCACAGCATGTGGTGCCGGGGATCGAACTGCGGTCCCTGCAGCCGCCCACGTTTTCCTAAGCAGGTGCTTTAGACCACTGAGCCACCCTGCTGGGCCCCCTCTTAGTGGTATTATAGTGTTGTGTAATGTGGATGCATCATAGTTTGTAGCAATTACCCTGTGAGTGTACATTGATAATTTTTTCTAAAAGCAGTGCTTTGATGAACTTGATTGAATTTTTATGTCACTGTGCCATTATCTTAGGATAAATTCTTTGAAGTGGGCATATCAGGTGAAAGTGTGTGTTTTGTGTGTGTGTATGTGTATGTGCGTGTGCCTATGATTCAGTCCAGAACCATACACATGGTAGTAAGTACACTGTCACTGAATTATGCCCTTCTCCCTGACCCATGTGATTTAAAGATATCCAATAGTAGATGGGATGTCTATTTTAAGCTGATGAACAACTGGATGTAGTGCCACACATCTGTAATTCTAGCTTGCAGGAAGATGAGGTAGGAGAGATCAATGCATTTGAAGCCAGTCTGGGCTACATAGTGAACTCAAGACTGGCCTGAACTACGTAGCAAGACCTTGTCTCAAAAAAAAAAAAAAAAACAAACCCAAAAACCAAAACAAAACAGAAAACTTCTTGTGAACCACTTATTAGTGTCCAGTTTCATATGTGTGTGTGTGTGTGTATTTATATGATATGATTGAAATATACAGTGACTATTTAAAAAGTTTTCTTACAATGTAAGACACGTTGCTACTAATTCTTTAAGAATACTCCTTTTTTTTTTGGTCTTTTTGAGATAGGGTCTCACTGTTCAGTTCAGGCTGTCCTTGAGCTCATTTTGTGGCCCAGGCTGGTCTTGAACTCAAAATGATCCTCCTGTCTCAGCCTACCAAATGCTGGGAGTACAGGCATATGCCACTATACCTGGCTAAGAATACTCCTTGCTTCACATTTGTCCTATCATTCTTGCCCCATTTTGAAGCGATTCTGAAAGTCCTCTTTTATGAATATCTCTACGATCTGTGATAAAAAATATAGCTGCTATTGCCGAGTGTTATTAAAGACAGGTTTGTAAAACCTATAATAGGCTGGCTGGCCTGCCTGCCTGCCTGCCTGCCTGCCTTCTTTTCTTTCTTTTGGCGGGACTGGGGTTCGAACTCATGATCTTGAACTTGCTAGGCAGGCACTTGTGCCATGGAGCTATCTTCCCAGCCCCAATGATATGCCCTTCTTATCAGTCTTAATCACTGGGTCTGGCACTGTGCAACTTCTGGCTCTTGCTCAAAGTCAAAATGACTGTGAAAGGTAAATGCTTTGAATTGAATCAGGACATGTAGACAGCCATCGGAGTGCAAGTGAAAACACAAAAAGAACTTTCAAAACTGCTTTAGAAAGTGTCAAGAGTGATAGGAGGAGATAAATGTGCTTCAGGTTAGTGGGAATATTTTGAGGGGAAGAATGGAGATGTACTTTTTACTGTAATTTCAAAAAGTAAGCATGCATGATATTTTTTAATGCTTTTTTTTTGAGACAGGGTCTGTGCAGTTCAGGATGGCCTTGAACTCACTCTATAGCTCAGGCTGGCCTCCAACTGACAGCGATCTTCCTGCCTTAGCTTCTAAAGTGTGGGGATTACAGACATGCACTATCGTGCTTGGCATAATCTTATTCTTAAAAAATTTTATTTGCCTATTTGTGACAAGATCTTGCCAAGTTGTCTACACTGGCCTCTAACTTGTGATCCACTTGCTTCAGCCAACTGAGTAGTTGGGATTATAAGTATGTGATATGTCTAGAAAATCTTCTTACGTTTTTTTCCTAGTGATTTACCACTTTTTAAAAACTTCATTTATTTATTTATTTATATTATGGACTTGCTCAGCATGTCCCAGAGGTGGGCCTGGAGTGACCTGCTGTGGAGGTGGGGCTGGTGCAGCACATGGTACCGGGAATTGAACCGTGGTCTGCAGTTGCCTAAGCAGGTGCTTTAGACTGCTGAGCCTTCTCGCTGGCCTACCTTTTTTTGTTTTTCTTTTTTAAGTTTCAAGCCAGGTGTGGTGGTGCACACCTGTAATCCCAGCACTCTGGGAGGCTGAGGCAGGAGGATCGGTGTGAGTTTGAGACCAGCCTGGGCTACAAAAGTGAGCTTAAGGCCAGCCTGAACTGCATAGTGATACTCTGTCTCAAAAAGACAAAAAAAAAAAAAAAAGGTTACATTTTGGGGGTTGGGGAGATAGCTCTGTGGCACAAGTGCCTGCCTGACAAGTGCAAGGTGGTGAGTTTGAATCCCAGTCCCGTCAAAAAAAAAAAAAAAAAAGTTTCATTTTGGTCCTCTCTGGCCTGAAACTCCCTAAGCAGCACAGACTGACTTCAACCTCCTGCCGCAGCCTCTCAAATTCTAGAATTAACGGTGCGAGCTACTATGCCCAGCTATAATTTACCAACTTTAGCTTGTTTTGGGGACTCTAAAATAGTTTGGGTTATTTGGGGCAGTTTTTTTTTTTTTTATCTTCCCAGTTTGTAGAGGGACGGGTCAAAATGAGTTAAGTGACAACATAGTACTTGAGACTAATGTTTTCTTAAAACTTTTTTTTTTCTTTTTCTTTTTGCAGGACCAGTGTTTAAACTCACTACCTTGTACTTGCCAGGCAGGTACTTGTGCCATGGAGCTATCTCCCTGGCCCCTTTCTTAAAACTTTTTGATTGCTCACCCTATCATTAAAATATAGTTTTGAGTATTATGTTAATCCTCAGTTCTAAGATACTTAATTTACAAACTACATATATACATATACATATACATATACGTATACATATACATACATATATATATACATACATACATGTATATATACATATACATACATACATGTATATATACATATACATATACATACATATATATATACATACACACACACATATATATATATATATATATATATATACATACATACATACCAATTATGTACTGTATGAGCTATAAGCCAAAAAATTAAAACAGATAAGAATTAGAAGTTCACATATCTTTTTCCTTTACTCCAGGGGAGCATCTTGGGTTCTCTGTTCTTTAATTTTTTTTTTTTTTTAAGTTTTGAATACAGAGTCTTGCTGTGAGTTAGGCACGTCTTGAACTCACTGTGTAGCTCAGGCTGGCCTTCAACTCAGCTATCCTCCTGCCTCAGCCTTCCAAGGGCTGAGATTACATGAGTGTGCCACCATGTCTGGTCTTGGTTTTTCTTTGAGATATATTTTACTTGATTTTGGATACCAGTGCTGTAAGAGTCCTAAGATTTAATGTAAAGTTTTTTCAGAACCTTTGTTTATTCACTCATTTTTATGGCCAGCTCAGCCCGCCCCGAGGGTAGGGCTGGCGCAGCATGTGGTGCCAGGGATTGAACTGCGGTCCCTGAAGCCACCCAAGCTTTCCCAAGCAGGCGCTTTAAACCACTGAGCCATCCCGCCGGGCCCCTTTAATGTAAAGTTTTTATGGATGATTGTTTGTAGACATTTCACTGATAATGGTCCTGTTTAGTTCAATAATGATAAGGTTTTAGCTGGGCGTGGTGGCGCACGCCTGTAATTCCAGCATTTGGGAGGCTGAGGCAGGAGGATCAGTGCAAGTTTGAGACCAGCCTGGGCTACAAAAGTGAGTTTAAGGCTAGGCCAGCCTGAACCACATAGCAAGACCCTGTCTCAAAAAGACCAAAAAAAAAAAAAAAAGATAAGGCTTTTTTGAGACAGAGTCTCCTTATCTAGTTCAGGCTTGGCTTGAACTTGCTTATGTAGTTCAAGGCAGATATTGATAGTTTTCAAAATGTCTTATGCTCTTTAAGAGTTACTTAAGAAGAAAACAAAAAACAAGAAGGTCTGGGGAGATAGGTCAGTAGAATAATTACTTGCCTGGCAAGTGCAGGGTCCTGAGTTCAATCCCCAGTACTGAAGGGGAGAAAAGAAGTTACCTAAGGGCAAATGTAAATTTAGATTAAAAATGTAACATTTTTTGTTTTTGTTGAGGTAGCTGAATTTGAAAAGGCAAGTCAATGGATAGAAAACAATGTAAGTAGTCTGTTCATTTCTCTCAGATAGGTAGAGTGTGCTTTGAAAAATAGCCTGCTTCTTCCCCACCCTTTCTTTTGAGAGTCTTGCTAAGTTGTCCAGGTTGGCCTTGAGTTTGGCAGTCTTTCCACCTCAGCATCCTGGAATGCTGCGATTACAGGCATATGCCATCATATTTAACTAATATACCCCCCCTTTTATTTTTAAAGGACCTTAGGTTTTTGAATGAAAAGATGAGTGCTACTTACTTTCCTTTGTTTACAACAGGGGTTCTCAACCTGTGGGTCGTAACCCCAGTGGGGTTACGACAAGAAAAGTTAATCTCTTTCCCAGTCATGGGGAGCTTATTTTCAATTTTTTGTATAGTCATTGTCCAAGAAAGATAATATTGAAATCTCTTGAGATTGTGAAAAGAAATGAAAGAAATTATAGTGCCAGGGAGATAGCTTAGTAGAATAAGTGCCTACCTGGCAAGTGCAAGGTCCTGAGTTCAATGCCTGGTATGCAAAAAAGAAAAAAAAAAAAAAGAGAGAGATATTAGATTATAGTTGGGTTTAGTACTGCATGCCTGCAATCCCAGTACTCTGGAGGCTAAAGCAGGGGGATTGCCTGGATTTTGAGATCAGCCTAAGAGTAGTGAATTCTAGGCCAGCCTGAATGACATCGTGAGACATTGTCTCAAAAACAAAAAACAAAACAAACAAAAAAACCCCTAAGATTATATTAGGCAACTGGAGTGATTATTTTTTGTCAAATGAAATGCTTTATATTGAAGTGGGTTTTTTTTGTCTTTTTGAGACAGGGTTTCACTATGCAGTTCAGGCTGGCCTTGAGCTCACTTTTATAGCCTAGGCTGGTCTCGAACTTACACTGAACCTCTTGCCTCAGCCTTCTAAGTGCTGGGATTACAGATGTGTGCCACCAGGCCTGGCTGAAGGTAATTTATTTATGTATCTACTCTTTTTGAGACAGGGTTATGCTATGCAGTTGAGGCCATGCTTGAGCTCCCTTTGTAGCCTAGGCTGGTCTCAAACTTGTCATGATCCTCCTGCCTCAGCCTTTCTAGTACTGGGATTACAGGCATGCACCACCACACCCAACCTTATAATATGTATAATTAGTGCTTTGGACAAAAGGTCAAGTATCCCCTTTTTCCTTAGGTAACATGATTTATAGGAATGTTCATCCTCATAGAGGGCTGGCCAATAGCTCAGTGGATTAAAGCACCTGCAAGCAGGCACAGGGGCTGGGGTTAGATCACTTGGCCTGCCTGCGGGCCCAGCCTCCTGGGTACACTGAGATGGTAACTGAGACTGGGTGTGGTGTTGCACACCTGTAATCCCAGTTCTTGGGAGGCAGTAAACAGGTGAACTACAAGTCCATCTAGCATTGAGACCCTGAAAACCCTGTAGACTTTTCCCTAAAAAATACAACCCAAAAAATACAACCCAAAAAACAAAAAAACAAAAACACAACCCAAAAAAACAAAAATGCAACCCAAAAAAACAAAAAAACAAAAACACACACACACAAAAACCCAAAACAAGAAAACAAAAAGATCTTAGATACTGCACAAGGATTTGAGGCCTTCTTTTATCAGGGATGTTAACCACTTGCTTGAAGCCACATGTCTAGGATTTGACATCATATTCAAGATCTGTAAAAACAAGGTGTGATTATTGTTTTTTACCCTACTACCTAGCACTTTACATACTGATACAGAATAAACAAACAAGCTGTCCGTGTTTAGGACTGTTTTTAAATTCTTACTCATGCAAATAAGTTACAGTGTTTTAAAATCAACACTTAAGTGTCCTATAGATTGTTTCTTTATGTTATATGCAGAGAATTTTCCCTTCATGAAATTCTTGTTTTGTGAGAGGTCATGTTGTGGTCAGAGTTTGCAAGGAAACAATAATAGGACTCATAATTTATAGGATTATTTTATTATAGTCATTCCACACAGTCTTATAGATAGAGAGTGCAGGAAATAGGTCTTTACTGTTTACAAGCTAAAGACCCAAAGAATCCACCTGAGGGGCATGTTCCATGGCAGTGGCCTGTATGAGTCTAACTGAAGACCTAAAGCCCATTATAGTGTCTCATCCAAGTTTGTTTCAAGGGATTTGCATTGGGAAGGCCCAAAGGTCAGTGGTGGAAACTAGAAAGTCTGTGCTAGCAGGTTGAATAATCTGTGCTAGCAAGTTGAGGGATCTGCACTGGAGCCAGGAAGCGACACTCCAGAGCTCCCTTGGAAAGTACAACAGCCATTTTCACTGGGATCCAGAGCTCTTCCTCCAGTGAGAACAGCCCAGTTCACATCAGGAAAGCCAGCATGACATACTACTCCAGAAGACCCCGTAGTTCTCTAGTAGCCCACCTCTTTTTCTGCATTCTGTCTTTATGCTGTTGGTAGCTATCCTCAGGTGAGTCTCACATATCTAGCTAGCATCACACTGATTTAGTTCAGCTGAGTGTTGCAAGTTGCTCACCAGTTGTCAACGTCCATGGGTCATTAGTTTTTTTTTTTGTTTTTTTTTTTTTTTTTGAGTCAGGGTCTCACTGTAAATTCAGGCTGGGCTTGGGCTTACTTTGTACCCTAGAAAGACCTCTTAATTCATGATGGTCCTCCTGCCTCAGCCTCTTGATTGCTGGGGGGTCATTAATTTTTAACCTTTTATTTTTATTTTATGTATTTGGCACAGGGTCTCACTATGCAGCTTGGACTGGTAGTGATCCTGTTTTCAACCTCCCCAATACTGGGCTTATAGGTTTGCGCCACCATGCCCAGACTTGGTGGCTGACTCAGTATGCCTGAGGGTGGGGCTGGCACGGCATGCAGTACCTGTTAAACTAACCTTTTAGATAATCTTTTTTTTTTAAATTTTATTTATTTATGTTATGGCCGGCTCACCCTGCCCTGGGGGTGGGGCTGATGCAGCATGTGGTGCTGGGGATCCAACTGCAATCCCTGCAGTTGCCTAAGGTTGCCTAAGCAGGTGCGTTAGACCACTGAGCTATCTCATCAGTCCCATAGATATCCTTTTACCCTCTCAAGATATTTTCAAGGGTACAAAAAAAGGAATCTTTTTTTTTTTTGTATTTTAGAGAAGGGTCGACAGGGTGTTCAGGGTCTTACTATGAGAATGGACTTGTAGTGATCCACTTCTTTACAGCTTCCCCATAGCTGGGATTACAGGCACACACCGCCATACCCAGCCTCAATTGCTGCCTCACTGGGCCCCAAGGGTGGGAATGGCATGGCAGGCCCAGGGATTGAACCCCTGGCCCCTATGCCTGTTTATACTTTAGTTCACTGAGCTATTTGGCCAGCCCTAAAAAAAGAAATCTTGATTTAATTAGTTTTACTGTGTGTCTTCCTACTGGCAAGACTATAAAAGTAAATAGATGGATGTATTGTTTATATAGTAGACTGCTGTTTAAGAAAGAAATATACTTAGCTGGTGGCTGCATATGTAATAGTTCTTTCTCCCTCCCTGCCTTCCTCCCAGGGCTTTGTTCATGCCAGCCAAGTGTTTACTCTACCATTGAGCTGTATATCCCCATCCTGTGTAATGGTTCCTAAGACATGGGTTCCATAGTTTGCCATAGGGTGAATGAAAAGGAAGAGGTGTTATTTCCCCTTATAAGTCTCATGCCTTTCCCTCCCTTGCTTCCTCCCCTTCCTCCTTCCTTTCGTTTTTTCTTTCTTCCTTCCTCTAGGGGTTGACCTTGGGCTGGTTTGCATTAAGCTACTTTCCCACACTTTGAGACAGTGTTTTGCAGTTTTCTAGGCTAGGCTTGAATTTCTCTTCTTACTGCCTCAGTTTCTCAGAATGCTGAGACTATATGTGGATGCCACATCAACCTACTAGTTTTTCATTTTGATATTGAGACTTTTTTTTTTTTTTTGGTACTGAAGATGGATCTCAGGCCATTGTGCTTGCCAGGCAGGCACTTGTGTCACTGAGCTATATCTCCAGCTTTGTCTTTTATTTTGAGACAGGATCTTGCTGAGTTACCAAGTTGCCCAGGCTAAATTTTTGTTTTCTTTTTTTTTTTTTTGGCAGGATGGGGGTTCAAACTCACGACCTTGCACTTGCCACGCAGGCACTTGTGCCATGGAACTATCTCCCCAGCTCCCCAAGCTAAATTTTTGTTACTTTTTATTTTTGAGACAGAACCACAGTGTGTATTGTAGGCTGACCTCAAACTTGCTATATAGCCCTGTTTGGCCTCTGGAGTGCTGGAATTACAGGTGTTCCCCACTGTATCTGGTACACATGGTATTGACTTAGAAAATACTAAAGAAAGTTAATAGTACAGAGAACTAGTATGTTATTCTTCTGTGTTCTCTGTTGCTTCAAATCTGTTTGCAAAGTGAATTGATATGCTTTGTACAGAGGAACAACCCTGGAGGTACATAAGTGGAGATAGTAATTGTGACTATTTTTGTCTGGGATGATAGTTTCTTGCTTCATAAATTTATGGTTGCCCAGTTCTTTTAGTATGACTTTTTTATTATTATGTATTTGGTACAGAGTCTTACTATGCAGCTCAGACTTTAGTTATCCCCCTGTTTTTAGCCTCCCCAGTGTTGAGATTATGGGTCTGTGGCCAGTATGGCATATGGTCCCCGGTCCCTGCATTTGCCTGAGCAGGTACTTAGTTTGCTGAGCACTGGCCCTAGTATGACTTTTTGTGTGTGTGGAACTGGGGATTGAACTCACACCCTTGTGCTTGCCAGGCAAGTGGTTATTCTACTGAGCTATCTCCCCAGCCCCCTAGTATGACTTTTATACTGAGGAGAAAGTGCAATTTTATTTTATTTTTTATTATTATTTGGTACTGGGATTAAACTCACAACCTTGCACTTGCCAGGCAGGCAGACATCTATGCCACTGAGCTATCTCCCCAGCCCTAAAGGTTTAAGATTTTTTTTTTTTTAATTAGTTAATTTGCTTTTTGAGAGAGAGGCTTGCTGTGCAGTGTGTAGTTCAGGCTGGGCTTGAATTCACTGTATAGCCCAAGCTGGCCTCAGACTCATGGTGATCCTGCTGTTTTGAATCAGGAGTGCTGCAATTACAGGTGTATCCCACCATGCCTGGCCAAAGTTTTTATTTTTTATTGAGTTTCTTATGAAGGATTATATAACAGTTGCTACTGAGAAAGTAGATAAAACAGAAGGGCAGCTATAGGAAATGCTATAGGAGGAATGGGACAGAAAAGCTGGTTTGAATTGTCTCACTGTAGGCTCTACTCTGAGTGCAGTGGTGTTTTGTTTTGTTTTGTTTTGTTTTCGAGACAGGGTCTCCTATGTTCAGCCATGCATTGCATTCACTATGTAGTCCAGGCTGCCCTGGAACTGACTGAACTGCCTGCCTCAGCTACCAGACTACTGGGATTATAGGCATTTGCCATCATACCCAGCCTTGACACACTGAGTTTTGATCACAAATACAATAGGATGTTTTGGTCTCTGCCCCTCACCCTTCTGCCCCTAAGGAGCTGATTAAGAATTAGGAACAATGTCTTAAAAAAAAGAAAAAGGCAACACACACACACAAAAAAGAACAGGTTCTCTCAGGTCTGAGAGATAGCTTGGTGGTCCAAGCACCTGCCTGGCAAATATAAGGACCTAGCTGTACCCCATGCTGTGCCAGCCACTGAAAGTGGGCAGGATGGCGCATGCCTCAGCACTGGGGAAGCTGACATAGGAGAATCACTATGAGTTTGGGCTGTATAGTGAGACTCTGTTACCAAATACATTAAATAAATAAATAAAAGATTAAAAAAAAAAACCAAACCCAAGTTCTCTGAATTTTGTGAATACAGGATACAGCCTAAACTTCTAGTTTTGCTGACTTACCATACATACTTGAGCAAATTCTGTAGTTGTGTATGTGTGTGTGCGCACGTGCATGCTTGTGTGTATTTTAAATACAAAGTGGTGTTCCCATAACTTAGAGGCGATAATTGTTCTGTACATGTAATGTGAGTTAGAGGATATTTACAATTTTTATGAAGATAATACATTCTCAGAGTTTTCATTTTATTGTACAGATGGAAGCTGAACTACTCTTTAAGTTTACAAAATTAGCTGGTAGTGGGCCCGGCAGGATGGCTCAGTGGTCTAAAGCGCCTGCAGGCAGCTGCAGGGACTGCGGTTCAATCCCCGGCACCACATGCTGCGCCAGCCCTGCCCTCAGGGCAGGCTGAGCCGGCCATAAATAAAAATAAATAAATAAACAAAAAAGAAAAAAAAAAACAACAAATAAAGGTTCTGAAACAAGAAATAAGTAAATAAATAAAATTTAAAAAAAAAACCAAAATTAGCTGGTAGTATTTAGGCAGATCTATATAGTACATCCTTTAAGAGTTTGTACCCCCTCCATTAAACTCAGGCCCTTGTGCTTGCCAGGCAAGCACTTATTCTACTAAGCTATCTCCCCAGCCCCTTTTCCTTTAAGAGTTTAAGTGATTAAAGTTTGTCAGCTTTGGATCTTTATTGCATATTTGTAATAACTTTGAATGCTGATATGTAAATGGCTGACACATTCAAAAAGTTAAACTTTTATGTCAAAGTATTTGTGATTATCTGCCTTTACTTTCTTTTTTTTTTTTTAAAGAATAAGATTAAAGTTGGAGTTATGGAGGCAATAAAAGTAGGCACTAGTATTTGGTTTTTTTTTGTCTTTTTGAGACAAGGTTTCATTATGCAGTTCAGGCTGGCTTTGAGCTCACTTTTGTAGCCCAGTCTGGTCTCAAACTCACATTGATCCTCCTGCCTTAGTCTCCCAAGTGCTGGGATTACAGGCATGCGCCACCATGCCCAGCTAGTAGGTACTAGTATTAAGGTTTGCTTTTAAAGCTGGAAATTTTATGCTAAGCATAGGCTTATAATCATTTCAGAAGTCTATAAAATGTAACTACATCCCTGGTCCATTTTCTTTTTTCTTTTTATGTATATGGTTTAGGGTCACACTATGCAACATGGACTTGTAGTGATTCTCTTTGTTTTCAGCCTCCCCAGTGCTGGGATTACAGGCATGCGCCACTACGCCCAGGCTTGGTGACTGGCTTGGCATGCCTGGAGCAGGGCCCAGCATGGCCTGTCTGTGGTACCCAAGATCAAACCCAGGTCCTTGTGCTTGCCTAGGGAGGTGCTTTGATTGCTGAGCTATCTCCCCGACCTGCTTTTCTTAATTTTAAAATAGGGATAACAACAGTACCTCTTGTGATATTTAACAAGTGCTTATTACAGTAGCTTGCCACTAGTAAGCATTTCCTATTTGCTAGTTGTGATTGTTGCTGTTGTCACTGTGGTAATAACACATTCTCTATTAGGGTTGACCGAAGGTAAATGCAAGAAGCAAGAATATTCAGAGATGTTAGATTTGAGCACCCCAGGAATAAGTAACAAGGGGAATTGATTTTGGCAAGTGGATAAAATGTTGAGGTTTTTTTTTTGTGGTGCCTTGGTTTTACATATGGAAGCAATTGGACATTTAAATACAAGCATATTAAATATTATAGTTTAGATCTAAAATATACTCCAAAGCCTCCTGTGTTTGGAAGATTAGATAGACTAGATTAAATTAGATTATGGGAACAGTATAACTGGCTTTCTATTGGAAGGTGAGGTTTGATTGGAAGAGGTGTGTCACAATGGGCATGACCTAGAAAGGTATGATTCCCTTTCTGGTTACTCCCTCAATTCTGCTTCATGGCTGCCATGCCTTGGTCATCTTATCTCCACCTAGACCCTCCTACCAAGGGTTTAGGATTGGAACTAGCCAATTAGGGACTAAAAATGATAAGCTAGAATAAACCTTTCTTCCTTTAAGTTGTGGGTATTGGGGATTTTGTCCTAGCAACAAGGAAAATGATTAAGGCAGATTTTGCTACCAGAGAAGTGAGGTTGTTGCTATGATACTACCTGACCATGTGGTCCAGAAGTCTTTGTTTGTTTGTTTTACTTTACTTATTTATTTATTTATTTATTTATTTTTATTATGGCCAGCTCAGCCTGCCCAGGGCACAGGGCTGGCACAGCATGTGGTGCTGGGGATCGAACCATGGTCCCTGCTGCCGCCTAAGCTTTCCTAAGCAGGCGCTGTAGACCACTGAGCCATCCCGCCAGCCTCAGTCCAGAAATCTTTGAAACTGGTCGGGAGGAGGAGTTTGAAAATATTTGGTGATGTTGGTTTCAGAAATAGTCTATGATGTTGTAAGCCTAGCTTTAGGATATACTCTGGATGGAGCTCTGAAAACTAGAATATTGTTTTCTTTTTAAAAAAAGCAGACTAAAACATCAGGCTCAGAAGTTTTGTTGGAAACAAGGACTTCATTGAAGCCCGGGTGTGCCAGAAGATATCTGTGCATACTTATAATTCCCATACTTTAGAGGCTGAGCCTGGAGGGTAGCCAGGACGTTCAAGGCCAGCCTGAACGATAGAGTCACTGTCTCAAAACAATTGATCTGTTTGTGTGATTGTGCACACTTATAATCTTAGCATTCCTTCTTAGACAGGAAGATTGCTTAGAGTAGGAATGAAGCCTAGACCATGTAGTAATTCAATGCCAGCCTGGACTACACTGAGAGACTCTGAGGCTTCCCTCCCATGCTCCTTCCCCTCCAAACAAAAGAAAAGAAAACAAAAAGAAACAGAACAATACAATCTGCAAGACTACAGGCTAAAAGGTCCAAAAATAAGACTTTACTTTGTGGTACAGCCTTAAGACACCCTACTTGAAAGGGCCCTAGAGTACCACCTAAGGAATGGGTTTGTTTGGATTCCTTCACAGTGCTTAGTCATCTAGGCACTCAGAAAGCATTTGCAGCCATGATGCAAAATATATGATTTTTGCTACAGGAAAGCAGAATGTAAAAGTTGTGAGATTAGAGAAGCTTCTACCCAGATTCCTAAAGGTCTAGAAGACCAGGAAGTGTGCCCCTAAGAGGACAGTATGTGAAGCTGTGAGAGTGAACCCCAAAGTGTGGCGGAGATTCAGGAAGTTGGGAAAGCTGAGAATGTGGACTGACTAAAGGAAGTGGCAAGGAGTGATCAAGCTCAGCCCAGAAAGAAAGTACAAGGGCTACAACTATTGACAGTGCTGAATGTGCAGGGCTGCCCACACCATTTGGAAGTCTCTTGGAAAGAGAATGTTTATCCTGTTTTGTTGTATGTTGGTAGTACAGTGTACCTTGGTTCACAAACTTTTGTTTTATGATTACATTGTCTTTGTATGGAGAAAATGGCTGTGGTTGTATTGTTACCCAATGTGGAATTTGTGAACAGATGTAAAATTTTGTCAAAACACTTCTGTTTGGGGGCTGGGGAGATAGCTTAATAGAATAAGTGCAAGGGCCTGAATTCAATCCCTGGTTCCACAAAAACAAAGAAATGAAAGAACACTTTTGCTTTGAAACTGAATGGTTTGTGAACAGAAGTGTTCTCTAACTGAGGCATTACTGTATTTAGTTTTCTTGTTAATTTTTTTGGTTTTTGTTTTTTAAAATAGGGTGTTTCTTTTTTATTTATTTATTTATTTTACAGGGGTTCACTGTAAGTTTGTCTTAAGTCTCAGAGGAGACTTTGAACCTGTACTTTTTTTTCAATAGTGCTGGGACAGTTAAGACTTTGGTAGCTCTTAGAAATGGAATAAATGCTTTTTGAAGAAAAAGATGTGAATGAGTCTTTTAGGGTATAGAATGTTATGGTGTAGTTTGAAAATTACCTCTAAAGCCACATGTGTTTATCGCTGACTTGCTGTTACTCGCTGTCTAGTTGGAAGAGGCACGTAATTGTGGGCATGACTTGGGACGATATATCACTCTTCTTGGTTCCTCCCTCGACTCTGCTCCACCCAGGCCTTTTCACCATACCTTCCTGTCTTTGAGTCAGACAACTATGAACTAAAAAACATGAGCCAAAATAAACTTCTCCCTCCTTAAGTTTCAGGAGTTGGGTATTTTGTCCCAGCAACTAGACTTTTAGGCCCTTGTAGCTTTAGAACAGAGCTGAGGACAAGTGCCAGAGGTAAACTTTAATCACTATCACAGATGACATGTGGAAAATTGACATTATACCAAAATTTAAACAACATCAAGTCTGTCCTGTTACTTACAGTCTTAGAGGTATTTGTTAAATTAGAATACAGTAAGAAGCTTATACATTTTCCATTTGTAATGACTAGGAAGAAAATGATACACAAAATCAAAATCCTCACCTATCCTAGTATAAATAAAAGGGAGAACCATCTCCTTAAAATAGATGTATGAATATCTCCTTAGTTTTTATTTTTGTTGCTGGGCCTTGAACCAGGATCATGAGCATGCTGAGCAGGTACTGTAACACTGAGCAATACCTCCAGCTCATGTGTATAACTAGGGACTTCTGAAATATAAAATTTGGTGCTTTGGTATTTCTATTTGAGTAAAATACTTTGTTAGTATAAACATTCATTGGTTTAGAATTCTGTAAAGCATTCTTTTTTTTTTTTTTAAGAATTATTTATTTATTTATTTCTTGTTTCAGAACCTTTATTTGTTTATTCACTCATTTTTATGGCCAGCTCAGCCTGCCCCAAGGGCAGGGCTGGCGCAGCATGTGGTGCCGGGGATCGAACCGTGGTCCCTGAAGCCGCCCAAGATTTCCCAAGCAGGCGCTTTAGACCACCGAACCATCCTGCCAGGCCCCAAACATTCTTTTTTTTAATATCAATTTTTTTTCTTGTTTCAGAACTTTTGTTTATTTATTTTTATGGCCAGCTCAGCCTGCCCTGAGGGCAGGGCTGGCGCAGCATGTAGTGCCTGGGATCGAACTGTGGTCCCTGCAGTTGCCCAAGCTTTCCTAAGCAGGCGCTTTAGACCACTGAGCCATCCTGCCGGGTCCCCAAATTCTTTTTTTTAAAGAATTTTATTTATTTATTTATTTATTTATTTATTTATTTTCTTGTTTCAGAACCTTTGTTTATTCACTCATTTTTATGGCCGACTCAGCCCACCCCGAGGGCAGGGCTGGTGCAGCATGTGATGCTGGGGATCGAACCGCGGTCCCTGAAGCCGCCCAAGCTTTCCCAAACAGGCGCTTTAGACCACTGAGCCATCCTGCTGGGCCCCCGGACCCCCAAATTCTGTAAAGCATTCTTAATAGTTCGCATCTAACCATAAGGATCATCTTTAACATTGCTGTATTAATTGACACGTTTTTTGTATTTTTAGTGTTTTTGAATTTGCATACGTGTAGTATTTTCCCCTTTGGGTATTAAAGCAACTTTCATAGATTTTGGTGCATATTTCAAATTTATGCGTTAAAACTGCGTAAGTATATTTTAAATCACATTAAGTCTCTTAAAAATGTTGCTACATATATTAGCTTTTTTCCCTCCCAAATTATTATTATGTCTGTTTACTGATAAAACTAGCCCTGAGCATCTGAAAGGTAGATTCATCCTACTCCACTGCCAGTTTTGAAAATTTCTAGAAAACTTTGATGTCATCTAATGAGATCAGTACCACACATAAATATTTAATCTCACTTTGTATATATTAGTCAACCATTATTTTTATTTATTTTATTTATTTTTGTCTTTTTGAGACAGGGTCTCGCTATGCAATTCAAGCTGGTCATGAGCTCACTTGAACTCACACTGATCGTCCTGCCTAATCCTCCCAAGTGCTGGGATTACAGGTGTGCGCCACCATGCCTGGCGTTAAGCATTATTTTTAGAGCAAGGACCTTTCATAGGCTTTTTCTGTGAAATTACCTAAATTTCCCTATATTCTTCTCTTTTCTCTTCTCTTCTCTTCTCTTCTCTTCTCTTCTCTTCTCTTCTCTTCTCTT
>PVJA010014102.1:0-48154 GCA_004027025.1 Myocastor coypus
TTTTTTTTTTTTTTTTTTTTTTTTTTTTACAGTGGAGTACTACTCTGCTTTATAAAGAAGGACAAGCTTGAGACATTCCTAGGGAAAAGGATGCACTTTGAGACCATACCATTAGGTACCATAAATTGGACAGGCATGTGTAAATGCCATTTTGTTTCTTTGGTGTGAGAAACTGCAAGTGTAGATAAAGACTAAAAGATATAATAGGTATTGTGAAATGGGAAGAAAAGTGTTTAAACAGGGAGGGGATCAAGAGAGAGTTAAGGGGCAAAGGTAAAAATGAGAAAAGGAAAACATGGAAACAAAGCTTTGGGGCTGAGGAGGTAGCTCAGTGGTCTAAGTGCCTTTCTTGCAAGTGCAAGCACCCAGTTTCAATCCTCACATGCTGTACTAACCCTAGAACTCTGGGCACACTGTCTTGGCCACCAAAACCAGGCTTGATAGTGCATGCCTGTAATCCCAGGATTGGGGTTGCTGAGACAGGAGGCTCACTTTGAATCTGAGCTGTTTAGGGGACCCTGTACAAAACAGTTTAATAACTTTGAGAAAAAAGCTTTTGTAAATGGGAAGGGAAATGGGAAAAGAAAAGAATAAAGTTATATCATGTACAGGTACAAATTGTGTATTATGAATGTGAGCGTTATGCACATCTAAGATGTACCAATACAATGTCATCTCAAAAAAAGAAATCATTGGAATTACTGATTTAGTTTTTAAAGAATTACCCAGGCTACCTATTAGTAACAGATTGAAGAAGAGGTGAGAGCAGAATCAACTAGCACAGAAGGTGCAGCTTAGGTCATAATAAGGAGCAGTTAGGTCAGGTGGAGTTGAACAGAACATCTTGGTGATTGTATGTGGTTTGTGAGGAAAAGATGAATTGACGGATAACTCTTTGCTTTAAATTTTTTCTTAAGCACATTCATGGTTGATGGTATACAATTGGAGGAAAGGTATGTAGAAGAATGTGAAGAAGTGTGTTTGTTACATGTTAAGTATGAGATATTTGTTACACAAATATGTAAATGGTTGGTTTACAAGAAAACAAAAAAGTGTATTCTATGAGAGTAAGAGACTAGGAAAATGCCATAGGATTGACTGGCTACAATTTTGTATATACTTAGATTTCTGAATGTGTAAAAAATGTGTATGCTTTTATCACATTATATAGAGATTCATTAAAGTATCAATGATTGATAGAAAATGCCAATTCCAAGTTAAGTCTAAGATGTTTGATACTCAAGAAGACAATGATGTTATGCTCAAGTGCCTATGTTATAGAGTATTGGTATCACTAAACTTTTCTCCTAGAGAATGTAAGGGGGAAAGGTAAAAATGAGAAAAGGAAAACATGGAAACAAAGCTTTGGGGCTGAGGAGGTAACTCAGTGGTCTAAGTGCCTTTCTTGCAAGTGCAAGCACCCAGTTTCAATCCTCACATGCTGTACTAACCCTAGAACTCTGGGCACACTGTCCTGGCCACCAAAACCAGGCTTGATAGTGCATGCCTGTAATCCCAGGATTGGGGTTGCTTAAGAATGTAAGTTTACAGACCAAAAATTAGAGAAAAAGAAGAGCTACAAGGATAGCCAATAATTTGGCCCTAACACTTCAAAGTCAGTGAGGACTCAGGACATAAGAGAACTTGTGCTATAACATCCTGTAGCTCAGTGGTTTCCCAAATTTTCTATTCAAGGAGATTATGGAGGAAAGTGTACCAAAGGAGAGTCACCTAGAAAGAAAGCATTCTCTCAGGTTTTCACAGAGAGCAAACTGGTCAAGCAATGACTGACTCATCCAGATGGCTGACATGACAGCAGTTCTACAAAGCGCTGTATGTGATTCCAAAGTAAATCCTGAGGGGATTTAACTGACCTTGAGAGATACAAAAGTTACATATTTTACTATACAGGTCTTGCTTAAACTTTCCCTTAACCACCCAGCAGAGAAGTTTAACCAGAAGACATAAAATGTAAAGCTAGATTAGAATGCTGAGCTGTAAAAGGCTTAAACCAACAGCTTCCAACATTGCCAGTTTTACCAATAACCCGCTGCAATTATCAAACATTGGATTATGTATACAACTACTTTCTCTTAGTTCAGTGAGAAGAAATTTTGTTATACCAATAATGATTTGAAAAATTATAACATCTACATCCTGTGCTCTGTATAATAGGAGGATAACAATATGCATTGTACCAAATATTGGAATGTATGACTAATATGTTTTGAAACTGTCACATTGTTATGTATTGTTATTTCTTATTAGAACTAATAAAAAGAAATTATGTTTTTCCTGAAGTTGTTGTAGTCTGATGTGTGCTTTTATGCTGATGGAAAATCTTAATTATGAGATGGATTTGTAAAACTGGTAGAATTAATAGGTCTCCTGGTGTTAAAGTATAATTGAAGTTGAGGTTCTAGAGTAAACTGCTTAGGTAGAGGTTGAGTGTTTAGAATGGTGGATTTTTGACATATAGAATTTTGGAAATGGTGTGTTAATCATAGAAGTCTTTTACTGTGATAAGGAGAAGACAGTTAGAATTAATGAAACAATTGTCCTAATGAAGTAAGACAGTTGGAATTTATGAAATGAGACAAGGGTTTGGGGTATATCATCTGAATTATGATACTACTAGAAATAATGATGGTAGTAGTTGTGAGTTAGAATGCTAGGTCCTAGAATCCTTAGTGAAGGTTGTAGTAGTTAAGGATGTCCCTCCAGGTTAACTTTCATCTTTAAATAATATGCTTAAATAATACTCATGTAAAATATGAATATTTCCTTTGGTGCACTCATTTTAGTTTGACATTTTATATCAGTCTTCAAAAGAACAGAACCAAGTTTGTCTAATTACAGTATTCCAGTGATTGCCAAAAGTTCTAAACGTTTACATGAACTGTATAAGAAGCTAGAGGTTTGGTTGTCATCTTCCTTCTAATAGTGGTTCTCAACCTTTCTAATGCCATGACCCCACAATATAGTTTCTCATGTTGTGATGACCCCAAACCAAAAATAATTTTGGTGGCTACTTCAAAACTGTAATTTTGCTACAGTTATGATTTGGAATGGCTTTAGGTGACCCCTGTGTTTTGGTCGTTCGACCCCTGCCAGGGTCGCGACCCACAGACCCACAGATTGAGAACTGCTGTTCTATGAGGATTTTTTTTTCTTGTTTTTTTTTTTTTTGAAATAGGGTCTTGACATGTAGTTTATGCTGGCCTTAAACTCACGGTGATCCTCCTGCTTCAGCCTCCCAAGTGCTGGATTTTATATACCACCATGCCAGACTAGAAGAAATCTTCTATATAGTCAAGATCTAATACAATTTATAATTTTTCATTCTTCCTAAAGAACTTTTTTTTTTTTTTTTTTGAGACACGGTTTTGCTGTGTATCCCAGGATGGCCTCAAAATCCTAAGACATCCTCATACCTCAGCCTCCTTAGTGCTGTGATTGTAGGCGTATGTCACCAAGTCTGGCTCATCCTGAACATTTTTAAGTGAAGAGCTATCTCCCCAGCCCTAAAATCTGCTCCTTGTTCCTCTTTTCCTTTTTTTTTCCACGCAGTTGGTTGACAGTGTTGAATGCCCAAGTGTTCAAAGAAAACAAGTAACAGTGGTATTATGAATATAGTTTTGACCTTGTGAGCAGCCCTTCCCGCTTCTGAAAAGGTTTTAGGGCTCTTTCCCCCAAACTTCTATAGTCATGCTACAGAACCTGTGTGGTCCTTGATTGGTTCAGTAAACTTAATGACTTTCTTTTTTTGATAATGGGGATCTACATTTAAGATACTGTATATTACTATGTTTATTGAACATTTATAAACTAGAATTCAGAAATTTGGAGTTCCTTTTGAAGAAATTGTCTCAGCATAGTACATACGATGCTTATTTTAGAAAGATTTTTAGCTTCTGGGTTTTAATACTGTGGATATTTCTAATATTCTGATGACATGTGTTTTAAAATTTTTATCTATCCATTTCTACATGTTTTACTTATTCTAACCATTTATTTTATTATTTTTAAAATTTAATTTTTTTCTTGTTTCAGAACTTTTGTTTGTTTATTTTTATGGCCGGCTTAGCCTGCCCTGAGGGCAGGGCTGGGGCAGCATGTGGTGTCAGGGATTGAATCGTGGTCCCTGCAGCCACCCAAGCTTTCCTAAGCAGGTGCTTTAAACCACTGAGCCATCCTGCTGGGCCCTATTCTAACCATTTAATAGTATGTTTTTATAAATTTAATTTGTAGACAGACTCTCAAGCTTTTTAATTTTAAGGAAGCAATAATAAATGTTTCTTTAAATTTTGCAATGATGGCGGTGCTGGGATATAACTCAATAGCGTAAGTGCCTGCCTGATAAGGGCAAGGTCTTTTTTTTTTTTTTTGTCTTTTTGAGACAGGGTCTCGCTATGCAGTTGAGGCTGGTCCTGAGCTCACTTTTGTAGCCCAGGCTGGTCTCAAACTCGCACCAATCCTCCTGCCTCAGCCTCCCGAGTGCTAGGATTACAGGCGTGCGCCACCACGCCCGGTGCCCCAAGGGCAAGGTCTTGATTTCAATCTCTGGTATCACAAAAAAGGAAAAATTTAACAGTGATGTAGTAGTCATTTATTTCTAATTTGTGCATATTCTGAATTGGATTTAAAGAAATTTAAAGGTAATATATGTGCTATGTATATAACTTTTCAGTAGTAACATATAGAGCCCACCAAAAATGTATATATACTTCAGAGTTTAAAAATAAAGGTTGTATAAATATCTTAATAAATAAATTTATTGTCACATCATGAGATAAATACAAGTTGCCTTCAGCTTTTACAATTGCAAAAGGTGCTCACAGTGGTCGCTTGTTAACTTCCAGAAATTTATTAGTGGGGTGAATTGCTGCTTTGGTAACCTTGGACATTGAGATTGCTGCACATTCATTTTCTACTTGTTCTCTAAGGGCTGGCAGTGTAGTAAGTTTTCTGTGATATTTGCCATCCCCATATGAGGGTAACATCTGTTGAAAAACATGCTATTTCTCTTTTCCTGAAGGGTGTATATATGTTTAGTAGTTCTGTCTTGTCTTGTCTGTCTTGTCTTAGACAGAGTCTTGCTGTATATTTCCGACTGGCCTTCAACTTACTCTATTGTCCAGGCTGGCATTGAACTTTTGGTAGTGTTCCTTAGCAATCAGCCTCCCAAATGCTGACATGACAGGCATGTACTATCTGTAGTAATACATTTGAAAAAGACTCCAAAGCAAATGGCAAAATTTTTATAGGCTCTTAAATTAGAATCATGAGAGTCTTAAAAGAAATAATTAGTAAAATCAAATATATGTGTGATTGTATGTAATATGCTTCATAGTATAACAACATGTTATGGTAGCTTAAATATTTTGAGTTATTCAGCAACTTTAAAAATTTTTATTTTTCCTTTCTGAGATGAGGTCTTGCTGTATTGCTCAGATTGGGCTGAAACTTCTGTCAAGTAATCTTCCCTAATAGCAGGAATTACAGTAAAGTGGCATGTTGCTTAACTGAGAAACATTTTCCTTCATATTAGGAGTGGGTTTTGTTGGTGAGATATAGCCTCTACTCTTAAGGAGTTTTTGTTTCAGCCTCCACCACTCATCAAGTAAATTACAAAGTATAATCAATTGCATCATAGAGAAACACATGTTTATGTGAGGGTATGTCAGGTGCCTCCCTTAGCTTGGAATGTCAGAGAAATATTGTTAGATTTGAAATTTGAAAGGTGAAGTGTGTGTTAATCGTGAAGATTTGGAGGAGGGGAACATAATAATTGTAAGGGGGAATAGCATGGGTGCAGCCCAGAGGTTAGTGAAAGCAGAATGGTTTTGAATGGTTTATGAGCCTGTGCACTACATGAACAAAAGAGAGATTATCTGTGGGGAGCTGGGAAAGAATCAGATCAAATAATTATTGTCTGTGTTAAGAATTTCGTTTTTGGTTTTTTTTCCCTGAGGCTAAAGATATGAACAATTTTAAGCAATGGGATAACATTCTTATCTTTGCTTTTAAAATGTTATTCCTATTTAAAGTGGAGAACAGATTAGGAGTTTTGAGTTACTGATTAGAAAGAGCTCCAGAAGAACTTGGGGACGTAAATCCAGAGGTGATACAGTGAGCATCAGTGAGTTATCTAACTGGAATCGTCATAGTGGACTGTGGTGTCTGTCTGTCTGCCTGTCTGCCTCCCTGCCTGCCTGCCTTTCTTCCCCTCCCTTCTGCTTCCCTCTGTTCCCCTTAGCTCCCCTCTCCTCCCCTCCCCTGCACTCTCCTGCCCTCCCCTCCCTTACCCCCCCCACCGTCTGTTCTCTTCTTTCTCTCTTCCTCTCCTCTCTCCCCTTCCCTCCCTTTCCCTGTCCCTCAATCTGTCCTTCTCCCTCTCTTTCCTTCTTTGAGACAGGGTCTTGCTGTTGACTCACTGTGTGGCTGAAGCTGGCCTTAATCTAACTCACTGGCAATTCACCTGCTTCAGCTTTGGAAGTGCTGAGATTACAGACATGTACCACCATACCCAGACTGTGGCCTCCATTTGTTTTACCATTCTATGAAGCGAGTATTTGATTATTTTGCTATGTGTTGAAGTATTTATAGGCAGACTCATTCAGTAAATAGTTAATTGTTTGGTTTCCTGCTAGTTAGTATGATGCCTGTATTATATATATAATCTACTTATGTAGAAATTCTTGCATTACAGTTTATGCAGCCTTAAATATTAAAAGAATGAAATTGTGGCATTCATATTTAAATGTGGAAATGTTTTGCATAGGAGGAAAGTGTTATTTTTGAAAGGTTTTTAAAATTCATTTTAATGAGAAAAAATAAAATAGCAGTGGAACAGTTTCAAAACAAGTTAGTAGGATGGTTACAATTAATACCATGCATATTGTTGTCTTTATAGTATTCAGAAGCTAAGGTGCAGACCTGATATCTTGTCTAAACAATATTACTACAAACTTTTATTCTCAATGAGCTGAGAGAAACTATATATCCTATATATATATGTATTCATATATATATGTGTATATATATATATATATATATGTATATATGTATATATACAGTGTTTTGTTTTTAAAGTTTCTAGTACTAGGAGAAAATATCATACCATGTCTTACAAATAGATTATAAGTCAGAGATACAGTATGAGTGATAAAACAAAAAGTATAATTAAACAATATTCAGAAAATTAATTAAATATTAATTAAAATTAAATTAAATATTTCAAAACAGTATTCCAAACTTGAAATCAAATCATGCTTCCAACTTAGAGGCTAGAATGTTGTGTATCACATGTATGAATCTGTAATCAATTAGAGTACTCACATAGTGTTTGAATAGGTGAATATATACAAAAATATCAACTAAGAAAAAGTTTCCATGGTAGTAAAGAATTACTAAGAATAAAACATAAGATAAACACTGGAATTGCAAATATATGACAAGAACTTCTAACATTTTGGGGATAGGATATCACACAAAGTTCTAGTATGTTGTGTACATGGACAGTATCTGTGATGCTTACTGGTGGCCAGGTGTCACTTGTGGGACCAAGCTACTACCATTTCCAGACAGAATCAACCCATAGGGTGCAGGAGAAGTCTGTTTGTAGAATATGCTGGTGGACATATTCTGCTGCTGTATATAAATGAATAGTCGAAAGACTGCTTTTGTATACCTCTTTTTCTCCTGTGTTTAATACCTCTTTTTCTCCTGTGTTTAATTATTTGCCCAATTTTGTGGTTTCTTTCCATTCTCCTTCATGGAGTTGTGGTCGTTTTGATCCTTCTCTAGAATATCTTTTAGTAAACTATACAGGGTTGGCTTTGTCCTCATGAAATTCTTTAGTTGTTCTTTGTCCTGGAAGTATTTCACATCTCCACTGAATTTGAAAGAGTTTTGCAGGATATAGCAGTCTGGGCTGGAATTTGTTTTGTTGCAAGACTTGAAATACTTTGCTGCATGCTCTTATTGACTTGATGGTTTGTAAAGAGAAATCTGCTGTTACTCTAATGCGTTTTCCTTTAAATGTGATCTATTTCTTTTCTCTAGTGGCTT
Organism: Myocastor coypus; assembly: GCA_004027025.1. Taxonomy (NCBI): domain Eukaryota; kingdom Metazoa; phylum Chordata; class Mammalia; order Rodentia; family Myocastoridae; genus Myocastor; species Myocastor coypus. The sequence continues at coordinate 8,074 of PVJA010014102.1, forward strand.
TTAGTATACTGTTCTGTGCTGAATTTCTGGGATCTTGATTATTATATGTGTGGGCGTGATTTTCATTGGGTTGATGTTATTTGGAGTTCTATATACTTGTTACCTGAATGTCAAATTGTTTCTCCATATTTGGGAAGTTTTCTGCTATTATTCCCATATTCTTTTTATATCATTTGTACAGACTCCTTTCTCATTGATGCCGATTAGTCTTACATTGTTTATCTTTGCATCATCTTGCAGATGTTGAATTATTATCTCTTGCATCCTAGTTGTTATTAAGAGATCTTTTCTTACCTCTTCACTGGCTGCAGTGGTGTCTTTGAGGTCTGAAAGTCTATTTACACTTTCATTGAAATGGTTTTGCCAGCTTGTGATTGAGATTTTAAATTCCTGTATAGCATTTTGAATCTACTTCATACATTCTGTTACTTTCCTATATTGCTCATTCAAAGATTCCATTATTTTTCTATTCTCAGTTGTTTTTTATAGTTGTCTTTAGAAGCCCTTAATACTTTTATTGTAGGCATTATTTCGTTTTTTTAGTTCAAAAGTTATTTCTGATCTGATTTCCTCTATACCTTTCTGCAGTTGTTTCTTTACTTCAGATACTACTATTTCAGAGATTTCAGGTGTGTGATTTTGAACTTCTATGCTGTTGTCTCCTGTTTTTGTTCTGGGTGGGCTTGGGTCCACCCAGAGAGTGCATTTTTCTCTTTCTCTTTGTCATTTGGTATAGCCCTGCCTTCTGACTTTTGGTTTAGAGCTTTGGTACAGTTCTTACCTTAGCACCAGGTCCAGATCTACCAAGTTTGAAGTCGTTCAGGTGGGCGTGGCTTGGGTCTGACTTTTGCGCTCCACCTTCTTCCTGTTGCAGCCCTTGGAGGCAAACCTGCTGTGCCACTCCAGCAAGATGTTCTGCTCCTGGGTCAGCCGGGTGGGCCTTGTCTCCAGTCTCTCTGCAGGGAGTTCTGGAGCAGTTTTTCATAGTGGGTGCAGTGAGCCTAGTTGATGGGTCAAATGAGTTTCCAGCAGGCTTAGAATGATCTGTATCACATGCTGGGTCGAATGAGTTTCCAGTGGGCTCAGGGAGGTCTCATAAGATGGGCCTGGTTTCTGGGTCGAATCTGAAAGATTTTTTAATTTTAGCTTTGGTAGTCAGGATTTTGTTTATGGAAAGAAAATTATTTTAAAGCATTTTAAAATGTAGGCAATTAAAATGTAGGTAATTAATATGTTCTTATAAAATATTTAGGTAATAGAGTTGTGAAAAAAAATATGAAGTACTCCTTTCCCCTTCCTATACTCTGTATTCATTTTCTCCTGCCAAATTTTTGTTTTATATCCTTCTAGTTTTTGTACAAAGCATAAGGTAGATTTTGGAAGATTAATATTGATTGCATTGGTGCAAGATAAACTGCAGAGGGGAGAAAATGAATGTAGAGCATCTAGGTAGAAGACTGTCATATTTGTCTGCAACTAAAGAGTATGTCTTGGGGCTGGGGAGATACCTTAGGGACACAAGTGCCTCCCTGGCAAGTGCAAGGTCCTGAGTTTGATCCCTGGTTCTGCAAAACAAAACAAAACAGAAAAAAAAGTATGTGATGGCACATGCCAGTAATCCTAGCACTTGGGAGGCTGAGGCAGGAGGAGCCACAAGTTCAAGGTCAGCCTGGGCTTTGTAGTGAGTTCCAGGCCTGCCTGAACTGCATAGCAAAGCCCTGTCTCAAACAAGCAAGCAAGCAAACAAACAATAAAAAGAGTGTATCTTGAACTGAGATAGCTGTAGTGGTATAGTACTTAAAAAGAGGGTAAGAATCAACTTGATGAAAGCAATATCAACTCCCTAAGGAAAAAACTCAAAGATAGCTTATTTTATACCTATATCCATTCTCTTCTACTTTAAAACCAAGATGCCTAGAAGGTAGCTTGCAGTCATAGACATACAGACGTGGTTCTATAGACCTTTTTCAGCCATTAGAACAGAGTTGGTTCCTGGTGCTCTTTAGCTTTTGTTCTTCCACAATGGGAATGATTGACAGAGCAGTGAGTTGGAGAATAGTTAAACTTGACTGTTATGTTAGCTGGCTGTGTGGGCAGAAAGGAAGAGGGAGGAAGGGGAGGAAAGGAACTGCAAGGTCTCTGGCTATATACTTATAGTCACATGAGGATGAGGAGCATGTTTCTCTTATTTTGATGTTCTGTCAAACCTGTGTATTATTAGAATTTTATTAAAAGTAATTAAAACATATGATGACATACATGGATTGAAAACTACCATTCTATAATACTTGTTTTGTCTTTTTTCAATTCTTTTTCTTTTTTCTCTTAATTTCTTTCATCCAACTTTGCGTGCATACATCTGGTAATATAAACAACTAATTTGAAGGCAACACTATGCATTACAACAAATACTGTGAAATTCGTATTAGTTTAGTGAAATTCTGTACCATTTGTAATTTTTTATTTTAATACTATGTTATATTTTATTATATATTTAGTACAGGATCTACTGGGTCTTACTACACAGATCAGACTTATAATTATCCTCTTGTTTTCAGCTTCCCAAGTGCTGGGATTACAGGTGTGCAACACTATGCCCAGTCTCAGGCACTGTCTCAGCATGCCCCAGGGGTGGAATCGGCACAGCATGTGGGGGTGGGATTGAACCCAGGTCTCTGCATATACCTAAGCAGGCGCTTTAATCCTCTCAACTATCTGGCCAGTCATGTACTCTCTTTAAAAAGTTTTAAAAAATCAAAAAGAAAACTATTCTGTGAAAGATATTTAGAGAGGGTGCTAAAGAGCATGGATGTAGTGTTTGGTGGGTAGTTGCAGTGGAATCTTCTTATAAAGAATGAGTTCTGTCGACTTTTTTTTAAGACAGGGTCTCATTACATAGTCCAGACTGGTCTTGAACTTACTGCATATGATAGGCTGGCCCTGAATTTGTGGCAGTCCTCCTACCTATGCCTTCTAAGTGCTGGGATTATAGGAGTGTGGAACCATACCTGGTTGTTGAGTTTTGAGAGAAAAGGGGTTGATAGTATAGAGAAGGGGGGTGGTGGTAAGAGATATTGCTAGTTAGGAACAGCATGACAATAAACATGTTGGAGAGAGCAAAGGAGAGTAGTGGAGGATGTGAAGTCTTAGTAAAAAATATACCTGAACTGCTGTCCTTGAACTCTAAAAAAACAGTTCAGTGATTCCCACTTTTAAAAGTAGTCCTAACTATGCTTTAAATTAAAACTGGTAAGAGGAAATTATACTTTTGCTATATACTGACATACTCTGGTCCTTTGTCTAGACACATTTGCTATAACCTTATTCAGAAATCACTGAGTAAAGTAAGTAAATACAGGAGAAATAAGTTTAGAGGTCTTGACAAACCATCCTTATATAAGCTAGTTGTCATTGTTTAGGGATTGCTTCAATTAGTGGATTTATTTATTTATTTATTTTGAATTTATTTTATTTTATTTTATTTATTTTTTTCTTGTTTCAGAACCTTTGTTTGTTTATTCACTCATTTTTCGGGCCAGCTCAGCCCGCCCCAAGGGCAGGGCTGGTGCAGCATGTGGTGCCGGGGATCGAACCGCGGTCCCTAAAGCCACCCAAGCTTTCCCAAGCAGGCGCTTTAGACCACTGAGCCATCCTGCCGGGCCCCAAGGATTTATTTATTATTTGTGCTTATTTATTAATACAATGGCATGTAGAGCCACTTATTTCCAGTTTACTTTACTAGATGAACATTATTGCCTTTCTTTATATTCATCCCTTACCTCCACTCAGAAAAGAAGGCAATATAATACTATCTGTATAAAAATTCTGTCACTTTTGGCTTTTGCTTTTTTATTTGGAGGAAGCTGAAGAATCCATTATAGAATGAATCTATATTTATGTCTTGAGAAGAACTGCAATAATACAGTATACCTCTTTTATAGTCAGAAGTCTTAGGAAAAGTTTGCTTCCTCAAGATGTTTTGATCTCATGGAATACTGTATAAGTTATATAAAGATTATGTTATTTAATCTCTGTGGCTTCGTAGAGATCAGAGCTGAACTTAGGCCTCTAGTACCATACTCTTTGGTCTGTGCAATATACCTGTTAAGCTACTGCCTTTATCTTTATATTACTACATACCCAGATTTTTATCTTGTATACTTTCTGGGTTTTGTCGTTCTGATATTTACTGCTGTATACACCTTTGTTGAACTAGCTAATGCCTCTATACCTGACCAATGAAATTGACATCTTTTTTTTTGGTTGGGTGTAGAGGGTTAATTAGGTCCTAGGCTCTGATTTTTCTTTCCTTCTCTCTCTCTTTTTTTAATTGATAAGGTCTTATTTTGTTGCCCTTGTTTGTCCTGAGCTTGTGGGTTCAAAGTGATCTTCCTGTCTTGGCTTCCAAAGTAACTGGGGGGCTGGAGATATATAGCTCAGCGCCATAAGCGCCTGCCTAGCAAGTGCCAAGTTCATGAGTTCAATCCCCAGTACTGCAAAAACAAAACAAAACAAAAACAAAAACATAACTGGGACTTGGTGCTTGTAACTGTACATCTAGAATTCCCTAGGGCGGGGTGGGGTGGAATGCATCAAATTGTGCTACAGTGTAATAGGTTTTTTGGTTTTTCATGCTGCACTGAAAGCTCACACTACAAAGCAAAAGTGGAACTAATAGGAAACTAAAAACATTAGCCTAGTAAAGGAAATAATCACTTAAATGAAATGGCATCTTATGGATTAGAGAAAAATATTTGCAACCCATATACAATCCTATATACAATAAAGGGTCAGTGTCCAAAATTTGTAGAGAACTCATAGAACTCTATAGTAGAAAAACAAATATTAAAAAATGGGCAAGGTGGGGACATAGTTCAATGGTAGACTGCTTGCGTAATGTGTACAGAGTTCTAAATTCAATCCCTGATAAAATACACAAAAAAAGGGGGGTGGGACTTGAACACACTTTTTTCTACAGAAAAAATGCAAATGACTGGTAGGTATATGAAAAATGTTTATCACTAATGAGAAGATTACAAATCAAAACCACTATGTAAGTTATGACCTCATTTCTATTAGAATAGCTATTGTGAAAAAATAAAGGAAATATTGATAAGGGTGTGGTGGAAAGAAGACATATATGATACAATTGGGAATATAGATTACCTAGCTATTATGAAGAATTTATAGAAATTCCTGAAAAAAATTAAAAAGAGAATTACAGTATGATCCACCAATCCTCTCTTCTGGGCATATAGTCAAAGGAAGTGAAATTGCCATCTCGTAAAGATATCTGCACTCTAATACACATTGTAAAATTAGTCAAAATGGTCAAAATATGGAAACAACGTATGTATCCATCAGTGGACAAATGGATTTCAGGAGTGCCTGGTCATGACTTAGTGAACCCAGAGGACATTACATTAAAGTGAGATAAGGTGGGCCTACAAAGAAAATTTGCCTGATTTAACTTGCTGTTGTGTCAGCTTTCATTACCATAACAAAGTACGCAAGATAGTCAAAATAAAAAGAAAGGTTAATTTTGGCTCACAGACTTGGAAGTTTCAGTCCATTGGCAGTTAATTGGCTTGTGGGACCTTGTGGTATGGGAAGTAATCTCCTGGAGGTGCTAGGAAGCAGAGAGAAGGTATTTCCTTCAAGGTTATTCCTCCAACAACTCAGCCTCATTCTACTAGTCTGTACCTGTTAAAGATTTTGTCAGTTTCCCAATAACATCACTGATTAAATCAAGTTTTTAGTACATGGAGTCTAAAACATCATACATGTGCAATCCAGAAAAAAAGGTAACTAAATGTGAATAGAGAAAAAGCAAGGTTTCCAAGGTAAGTGGGTGGTTGGAAATGAGGGTGTGTGTGTGTGTGTTAGGTCAGAAGTTACAAAGTAGCAGCTGTGTAGGATGAAAAAATGTAGATATTCATTTACAGTCCAAAGACTAATGAAACTCATTTGTATTTGGAATTTCAATTAATTGCACAGATTTTAACTTTTTTCTAAACATAGTCAAAAATAAGCAAAATAATTGTCATAGTTCATTTTATGTTGCTATAACAAAATATCTGAGACTAGTAATGTATGCAGAAAAATTTTGCAATTTGAGTGGTTCTCTTCTGGTTGGGCCTTCTTGTTGCATATATAGTATGATAGATTGTATCATGTGCTAAAAGACACGCAATAGAGATAACAGAGAAAACCTAGTGCAGAAACCTGTCCAGGTCTATTGAGACTGAGGGCACATTCCTGTGAAATTTAACTTGCTCTGAGAAAAACATTAGCTCCTCTTAAAGGCCAAATAGCCATCTTTTAAAGGTTCTACCAGCTCTAAGCATTGTCACATGGGGGGACCATGCTTCTAGCACATGACACACAGGTAGTTTTTACTATAAATAAACTATGCAAATTGACATTTACATGCATGTACATTCCTTAAGGATGAATTTTAATGACTAGAAAATTTATATCATGTTTATCTTTTAGATGCTTTAAAAACAAAACCTAAAAGTACAGTTTTTTTAATCACAGGAAATATTTTAGTAAAATATAATTTTCTTCAGGTAATGTTAAATATTTATTAAAATATATTTATGAAGTACAAATTACTTAAACTATATTAAAATTTTAAAAATGATGGAAAGGTAATATATTTCTTTTTTATTTTCTTTTTTTGTGGAACTGGGTTCCAACTCACAGCCTTGGCACTTGCCAGGCATGCACTTGTGCCACAGAGCTATCTCCCCAGCCCCTCTATTTTACTTTATTTTATTTATATATTCTTGTTTTTTATTTTTTGACGGGACCAGGGTTTGAAATCACAACCTTCTACTTGCCAGGCAGGCACTTGAGCCACGGAGCTATCTCCCTGGCCCCTATTTTATTTTTAATCAGGTTTTATTAGCATGTTTTAGATACTAATGATCGCATTCATCTTCCAGAATTTGCACCTGAATGTGATATAATTTTGTCTTGGAGCTGGGGATATGGCTTAACTTTTTTGGGGGGGTTGGAACCAGGTATTGAACTCAGGTCCTTGCATTTGCCAGACAAGCACTTATTCTATTAAGCTATCTTTCCAGTCCCAAGAGCCAGGGATATGGTATAGCTCAGCAGCACAGTGCCTGGTGGGCAAGAGCAAGGCCCCCAGCTCGATTTCTGGTACAAAAACCCCCAACCAACCAAAAAAAAGAGAAAGAAAGAAAAAAAACCTTGGTTTTTCCTTCCCACTTGACTCTCTTCTTTTCAAGCCCTCATCCTTTCCCTATTTACAATAGCTTTGTTTCCATGTTTCCCTTTTCTCATTTTTTTCTCTTTTTTTACCTTTCCCCCTTAACTCTCTCTTGATCCCCTCCCTGTTTAAACACTTTCTTCCCATTTCACAATACCTATTATATCTTTTAGTCCTTATCTACATTTGCAGTTTGTTACAACAGAGAAACAATGTGTTATTTACACATGCTTGTTCAATTTATGGTACTTAATGGTATGGTCTCAAGGTGCATCTTTTTCCCTAGGAATGTCTCAAGCTTGTCCTTCTTTATAAAGCAGAGTAGTACTCCACTGTATTAAAAACAAAACAAAACAAAACAAAAAACCTAATCTTTATCCATTCACGGTTGATGTTCATCTCAGCTGTTCACAGTTTTAAGCTGTGCCATTATTAACATGGCTGTGCATCTATCACTGTGGTATGCTGCTTTTAATTTTGGGAGAGAAAGTACCCAGGAGAAAAATGGCCTGGTCAAGTGGGACCTCCAGTCTTAGTTGTCTAAGGAATCTCCACACTGATTTCCACAGTGGTTGCAAAACAGTCCATACCCCTAGTCTACACACTTCCAGTGGAGAAAGGTTCCTTTTGCTCCACAGTCCCTCTAGCATTTGTTATTGGTTGATTTCTTGATGATAGCCATTCTTTTCTGGGGTGATATGGAATCTCAGTGTTGTTTTAACTTGCATGTCTCAAATGACCAGTGATGCTGAACATTTCATTATTTTTTTTATTTTTAAAAATCTTTTATTGGGCCAGCGAGATGGCTCAGTGGTCTAAAGTGCCTGCTTAGGCAAGCTTAGGCAACCACAGAGACCTCAGTTTGATCCCCGGCACCATATGCTGTGCCAGCCCCACACCCCAGGGCAGCCTGAGCCAGTTATTAAAAATAAATAAATAAATAATAAAAAATCTTTTATTCACTTGGTACAGGATCTCACAATGCAGCTCAGGCTTATAATGATCTTTCTGTCTCAGCCTCCCCGGTGCTTGGATTACAAACCTGTCACCATGCCCAGTTTTGCTGGCTGGCACACATAGCATGCAGTACCAGGGATCAAACCTGGGTCCTTGTGCTAGCCAGGCAGGCACTCAGATCCCTGTACTGTCTCCCCAGCTCCTTTTTACATACGTATAAAAGAAGCGTATATTACATTTATCTCCAATGCCCATGTTTGCATTGGGTCTTTAAATCTGAGGGGGTCTGACTTTTTTTTGAGCTCTTTATGCTCTCAATAGTAATCTCTGGTCCAAGGATCAGCTGGCAAACATTTTTTCTCCACACAGTGGGTTGTCTCTTCACTCTGCTGATGGTTTCCCTTGCTGTGGAAAAGCTTTATAGCAAAGTGAGATCTCACTTATTGATTCTCTGTGATAGTTCCTGTGAGTGTGAGATCAGGATTTTACTCATAAAGTCTTTGACTCTACCAGTGTGTTCAATCATTTTGTTTATAACAGTGCAGTTTATTTATTTATTTAGAATCTTTTTTTTTTTTTTTTTTCTTGTTTCAGAACTTTAGTTTGTGGGGCCCGGCACGATGTCTCAGTGGTCTACAGTGCCTGCTTAGGAAAGCTTAGGCAGCCGCAGGGACCGCGGTTCAATCCCCGGCACCACATGCCTTGCCAGCCATGCCCTCAGGGCAGGCTGAGCCGGCCATAAAAATAAATAAATAAACAAACAAAAGTTCTGAAACAAGAAATAAAATTAAATTAAATTTAAAAAAAAGAACTTTTGTTTGTTTATTTTTATGGCCGGCTCAGTCTGCCCTGCGGGCAGGGCTGGCACAGCATGTGGTGCTGGAGATCAAACCGTGATCCCTGTGGCCACCCAAGCTTTCCTAAGCAGGTGCCTTAGACCACTGAGCCATCCTGCTGTGCCCCAACCGTGCAATTTATTATAGCTAAATCTTGGAAGCAAACAAATGCTCATCAACAGAGGAATGGATTAAAAAAAAAAGTATTTTTAATCAGTGGACTACTGTTCACCTATAAAGAATAGTAAACTTGGGATGTTTATAGGGGAATGGTTCTAACTAGAGACCATACTCATAAGTGAAATAAATGTCTTGCATATGTAAACTTTGTGTTGTCTTCCTGTCTTAGTTACTTTTTATTCGTTGCTGGGACAAAAACCAAACACTCAGGATGAAGGAAGGAAAGGTTTATTTAGCTCACAGTTTGTGGAGGTTTCAGTCCATATTTGGCTGGCCCAAGGCTGAGTGGAACAGAGCAGAGAGCATCCATTCATGGTGGCGGAACAGCAACAAAATGGTGGCAGAAGTAGCCAACCAAACAGGGCAGCAGAGAGCAACAGCTCCAGTCTGTCTCTGTCTCTCTTTATATTACATTCAGGATCTCCACCTTAGCCCCCGTCTTAGGCTACACCCATAATCCCAGAAGTACTAAAACCCATAATTCCAGGGATCATGGATCAAGTCTCAAATTCTAGAAGTCCCCGCCCAATGACTCCATGAGGCTTTGAGGGGACAAGTAGACATAAACCATAACACTTCCTAGTAAAGAAGCTGAATGAATAAATAAAGTCCAAAATGTACAGTAGACATTGTGAAACGGGAAGGAACCATTCAAAAGGAAAGAAAAACTGGAGTAAGGGGAAAAAAAAAAAAAAGGAAAAGGAAAAAAAAATGCAAAAGATAGTTGAGATAGTTACATTATTAGTTGCTATTAGTTCATTGAGAAAAAAGGTTTATCCCTACATTTTTTGATCACTTTTTCATGCTTGTGTCTGGTAATATGAGCAACTACTTTAAAGATAACAATATGCAATATGCTAACCATTCTTAAGCCTATAAGTGTGTTTTGAATTTTTTGAGGATGCAGGAAATGTACTGATGATCTCATCTTTGCCAAGCAGGTGCTGTGCAGCTGAGCTAAATCTTTGGCCCTTGTTTTGAAATTCTACTTTTTTTTTTTTCCATAGTTTTCTTTAATCCAATATTAATTTTTTTTTCTTTTGAGACAGGGTCTCGCTTAGCAGTTCAGGCTGGCCTTCAGCTCACTGTTGTAGCCCAGGCTGGTCTTGAATTCGCACTGATTCTCCTGACTCAGCCTCCCAAGTGCTGGGATTACAGGCATGCACCACCACACCCGGCTTAAACATTATTGTTTAATCAAAATAACAATTACTTGAGATTATGAGTTTTTGGGGTTTTTTTAATATTTAAAATTTTATTTTAAAGAGTAAAAATAGCAGAAAAAAAGATAGAAAAAGAGTAACAAGCAAGAGTACATATAGCACAGAATTTCAAAACAAAAATTTAACAGTGATTCTATTATATATTTTCATCATTAAATCTGTTTTGATTAATAGATATAGGTGTGTAAGATTGGTCAAATAATTAAACATTAGCACTTTCAGTAAACCTTAATTTTTTTTTAACTCTTCCAAATGGATTTTGTATTTGTCACTCTTCTGAAAAAAATAATGTATAGGGGTTGAGAATGCAGAAAATGCAAGGTCCTGAGTTTGATTCCTCGTACCCCTCAAATTTAAAATAACAATTACTATTGGCAGTTCATTTTATTTTAATTTATTTTGAAGAGTAAAAACATGCAAAAACAGTTTTGAAATTTTATACCATTATTTTTATTTTTCCTGTTTTCTTTAAAATAAAAGTTTTTAACTATTCTGTGTTCCAGCAGATTTAATGTTTTGATTTTAATATTTAGACCTTTCTCTCTGTCTCTCTCTCTCTTTGTGGTGCTGGGGATTGAACTCAGGACTTGCATTTCTAGACAGGTGCCTATGCCACTGAGCTGTATCCCCAGCCCTCATTTTTACTTTATGTATGGTGAAAGATATAGCTCCAGTTTGAATCTTAGGCATGTGTAAAGCCAGTTTTCCCAGCACATTTATTAAGGAGACTATCTTCCAGTGAAAGTACTTGGCAATTTTCTCAATGATAAAGTGGTGGGCTATGTCTAGAGTTGTTTCTGCTTCTAGTCTGTTGCACTGATCCTCAGGTCTATTTTTGCCAGTACTGTGCTGTTTTTATCACAGCAGCTTTATAATTTCAAATAAGGCATTGTAATGCTTCCTAGTGGTTGTATTCTAATAAAACTGTCTTTTGCAAAAATGAGATAAGTGTGTTACTTTTGCTGATAAATCTGAGGTTTAATTTGTATGCTGTATTGTATAGTCGTACTTGATGAACCAAAACTGTATTTTGAGTTTAGATATTAGATAAATGGCTTGCACTTTAATAATGTTGTACCATTGTACCCCCTTAAATGGTATTTAGATTTCTGAATTATTATTGTTTGCTTGTTACTCATTGTTTGATAATTTTTTTTTTAGCCTGCCCTGAGGGCAGGGCTGACGCAGCATGTGATGCCGGGGGTCGAACTGCAGTCCCTGCAGCTGCCCAAGCTTTCCTAAGCAGGTGCTTTGGACCACTGAGCCATCCTGCCAGGCCTGAGAATTTATTAATAAAATATGTTTTTTCAGGGGTGGTGAGATAGTTCAGTGGACTAAGTGCCTACTTAGGCAAGTGAAGTGACTAGGGTTCGATACCCTGTACTACATGCTAAGCTGGCCTCTGACACTGGGCATGGTGGTGCACACCTGTAATCCCAGTGCTGGGAAGGCTGAAAACAGGAAGTTCACTATGAGTTCGAGCTGTGTAGTGACACCCTGTACTAAATACATAAAATAATAAATAATTTTTTCTCTTTGCTTTCTATTTTTTGATGTATCTGTGTGAATGGAATATCTCTGGATTTATATATCAGATTTTTTTTTTTTTTAAAAATAGGTATTCTGTGGAAAATTCAGTAAATTATAATAAATTTGTTCAAATACCAGTTTTATAATTTTGTGACATCCCTCTACCCCCTTTGAGAGAATTTTTCTGTGTGTAGTTCAAGCTGGCTAGGACTTAGAACACACTGTGTAAGCCAGGCTGAGCCTGCTCTTTGGCAGTCCTTCAGCCTTAGCCTCTTCAGTGCTGGTATTACAGACTAAGAAATTAGGGTGAAAGCATCTTGTCAGATAATATGATTTTTTTGGTTTGAAAAAATATGATTAATGAACCTCTCTGTACTGAATAACCAAAATCAATTTTGTGAGACTGTTGTAAGGAAATAGGCAGAATTGGTAGAACAAAGTATTTTTGGTGTTGTTATGGGTCATGTCTAGATGTCCTTCTCAAAGCCTCATGTAGTCATTGAGGCTAGTTTTTAGAGTTTGTGATTGTTTCATGGTTCAGTGCTGAGATTATGGGTGTGAGCACTACACCAGCCCTACAGTAAACCCTGTATACAGTATAAGGGGCAGAAAGAGGCTTGCACACTTTCCTCCTTTTTGCTTTTGTGCACCCATAAACTGTTGTACCTGGGCCATTCCATACTACCTTGGAACCAACTAATTATGGACTGAAACCTCCAAAAACTGTGAGTTAAATAAACCTTTCCTTCCTTAATTTGGGTGTCAAGTATTTTGTTTTAGAAGGGAGAGAAAAGTAACCAGGCCAGCTCATATTTTTATTTTTTTTAATTTCAATTTTTTTTTTTTTTTTTTTTTAAGGGTCTCATTCATGTACTTCATGCTGGCTTCAAACTCGTGGTGATCTTTCTGCCTCAGCCTCCTGCCTCCTACCTCAGTGCTGGGATCATAGGTGTGCACCATTGTGCCTGGCACTTTTAGAACATTTAAGTTTTGTTTTTAAAGCAAAAGTACTTTTTCTTAAGGTAGTTAAACGTTATCATAGTTTTTCTGTTTCCCTGCATAGAATATCAGTTGCTTCAGCAATCAAAAATATTCTCAGGCAGTGAATTGCAGTTTTTGTGGTACACAAATTGGTTAATGATTTGAAGTGGTCCATCTTACAGGCAATACATTAGTTGTTTTACTCTGCCACATATGAATTATACTAAACAAAATATAATTAAGATACCTTAGAATTATAAACTAAGAAGTATCATGGCATAGTGAAAGACCATGGCCTTTGGAGACATATGCCTTGACCTTAAGTTTCCAGATTTTTTTAACTCTGCAGAATAAGTGGGATAGAGGAGCTTCTTTCTTTCTTTCTTTCTTTCTTTCTTTCTTTCTTTCTTTCTTTCTTTCTTTCAATGTATTTGGTACAAGGTGTTACTGTGCAACTCAGACTAATAATTATCCCCTTGTTTTCAGCCTCCCCAGCAATGGGATTACAGGTGTGTGCCTGGCTGGCACTGAGTGGCTGGCTCAGTGCACCCAAGGGCTGGGCTGTTACCTGGCATAGCTTGTGGTGCCAGGGATTGAACCCTGGTTCCTGTGCTTGCTGAGCTATCCTACTGGCCCTAATTTTTTTTTTTTTTTTTTTGTCATTTTGAGACAGGGTCTCTATGCAGTTCAGGCTGGCCTTTAGCTCACTTTTGTAGCCCACACTGGTCTCAAAATCACATTGCTGGTCAGGAACTTAAATTGATCCTCCTGCTTCAGCCTCCCAAGTGCTGGGATTACATGCTTGTGTCACCATGCCCGGCTAAAGGAGTTTTTTTGTTTGTTTTGTTTTTTTTAAAAAATATGTTACTCAGAGTACATATTGCAATTGTTTTTAGTTTTGTGTCCTTTGCATTTATATAGTGCAATTTAGAGAATTGCAGCTGAAGTAGTTTCTCTAGTCTAAAAGTAGTCATCTTTTCTTCCTGAAAGTCCTTCAGTGTTTCCTTATTGGCCTTATGATGAAGTGTGCATTCCTGAATGTGCTTTCAGAGCACATAGGGTTTTCCTAGCCTTGTGATCTATTTCCTTGTTAAACTGCTGACTGTTGAGGCTCATAGTCTCTAAACTAATGTTCTTTTGTGTGTGTGTGTGTGTGTGTGTGTGTGTGTTCCCTTTTACTCCTTGCCTTTCCCTGCTTCCATAGATGTTTCTATTACTTCTATTGTTTAGAACATTAGGTAATGCATATGAAAGATTGAGACCTGCATAAAGGACCATTGTGGTGGGGTGTGGAGGTGGCATATGCCTGTGGTGGCTGAGACAGGTGGGTAGTGAGTTCTGGGCTGGCAAGGGATCTGGGGTGAGTTCAAAGCCAGCCTGGACTACATAGCAAGACCGTGTCTCAAAACAAAACAACCCAGCATTACTATTGACAACAACAACAAAAAACCATTGGGTTAGGATTCAGACCTCAATTTAGTCCTGCCTCCTTCATTTACTAGTTAGGAAAGCCTTAAAAATTAGTATCTCTTTTATTTAATTTCACCTGTGAGACCAGAACTTTGCTGGTAATTCTTACACAGAATTGTTAAGCATTATTAAGTGTCTATTTTGGGTACTTGTAGGGTAGCAGCATTTTATGTTTGAAGAGAAATATTATACCAAGGGTTGAATCTTCCCCCTCCATATGTTGAATCCCTACAACTCCAAGGAGCTATATAGAAAGTAAAGCCTTTAAGGAGGTGATTCATACTAACTGAGGTCATGGAGTTAAAAACCTGATCTCATACCACTGATAGCTTTTTTGCTTTTACAGAAGCAGGAATCAAACTCAGGACCTTGTACTTGCCAGACAGGCACTCGTGCCCCTGAGGTATCTCCCCGGACCTTACTGATACCTTTATAAAAAGGAAAGACACCAGAAATTGAGCTTGCTTTGCCACATGATACTTTTTTTTTTTTAATTTAATTTTTTTTTTTAGTATAGGGTCTCACTACAGAGATCAGGCTCCTAGTTATCCTACCAGTTTTCAGCCTCCCAAGCACTGAGATCACAGGCATATGTTACAATGCCCAATCTCAGACGTCTTAGCACACCCCAGGGGCAGGACTGGCACAGTTAGGTCACTTTAAAAAGCTGGCCATCTGCAAGCCAAGGGCAGATACCTTACCAGCAATAGAACCTTGCTTGAGGCTTGATTGTGGACTTTCAGCTACCAGAACTATTAAAAAAAATAAATTTGTTTCAACCACTCAATGTATAATATTTTGTTAATGGCAATGCCAGAGCTAACTAATGCTGATTAAAATGTATTCCTTATGGGAACAGCTAAGTAGGGGTATTTTTTTCAGGTAAGATTTTAGTGAGTAAATTAGCAGACTGAGTTAAAAGATACCCTCAGTAGTTTCTTAATTATGCTTAGATATCTTTTGTCTATGTGACCAGGGATATTACTATAAATTATTACTTTCAAGTTCAGGTAAGACCCAGTTTTGAAACTTGTTTCCCTTCCCCAGATAAAAGTTAACTTATTTTGTATACATTTAGCTATAAGCACTTAAACTTAATTAGGCTTAAATGGTAAAGAATATCTATTACATATTAACAAAAAGGGCCAAACCAAGATTATCTCAAGTTGGTTAATTTTGCTTAGTGACATAAATGATTCAAGTTCTTTATATTTTCCTTTTCATCCTTGTTGGGATTATAATGAGATATTATTTTTAGTTTGAGTACATGCCTAGGGTTTTCAATAAAAGTGTTACATAGTGAGTATTTGTTATGATTTGTGTCTAGGTGTCCCCCCAAAGCCTCATGCAGTCATGGAGTGGCTTCTGGAGTTTGTGATTGAACCTTGATGCAGTGCTGGGATTATGGGTGTGAGTACCCTAGAGCAGATACTTGGCATTACAACTGTAAAGAGGGAAGAGAGGCTAGCTAGCTACCAGAACTTTTGCCACCCCCTTTGTTCTTGGTCTTTGCTGCAGCCATGAAAGTTTGCTCTATGCCATATGCCACTCTGCCTTGTAGCTACCCATGTATAGACTGGAACCTCCACAAACTGTGAGCTAAATAAACCTTTTCTTTATTAATTTTGGGTGTCAAGTATTTTATCCCAGTAATGAGAGAAAAGTAAACAAGACAGAATTGAATGTAGGAAATGTCAGAAAAGAAAAACAGACACACAAATGACTTAAAATCCAGCTATTAAGCCATGTGTGGTGGCACATGTCTGTCATCCCAGTACTTGGAAGGCTGAGGCAGGAGAATGTATATGAGTTTGAGGCTAGTCTGGGCTACAAAGTGAGTTCAAGTTCTGTTTGAACTTCATAGTAAAACCTTGTCTCGAAAAAAGAAAACAAAACTGCTTAACATACTGCTATGTCTCTTTTCATTATCTAGATATATTAGTTCCTACAAATACTAATACTACCAAATAAATGATCATGCTACTTATATAAGTACATATTCTGGGCTCTATTTTCCATTAATAGAGATACAGAAAATTGTTTTTGTCTGTAAAATTTTTTAGGAAAGGCATTTTTCCTTTATGAAAAAATTGGATACAGAAAAGTGTGTAGATAGTAAAAGTCACTCATACCTGACCAGATGACTAATAATATAGTGATATATTTCCTTCTAGACTTGCTTTGTGTGTAAGTACACATGATGTAAAATATCACATCCATAGTCATTTGTTTTTTACTGACAATTTGTATACTTCAGTTCATGTTCTTTCTACTTTGATTCTTCACTTAATTATACATCTGTAGCCTTATGAGAAATTCCATTTGAATCGAGTAGAAAAAACTTAGGTATAGTTTATAAGGTTCTACATCATATATTGATAACATCTGCAAGTAGATATAGATGGCACCATAGTCACACTCAGAAGTGACCTTGAAGGATAGTAGTGAAGGGAAATTACTCTCCCCAAAGCGGTTCCAAGCAGTTCATCTAGTTCAGGAAGCTAGGAGGATCTGTTTTGATTCATGGCAGTTATTAATGGGCTTGGAAGGAATATGATTGAGAGTATGGATATTCTTCTGAAGGGGCATAGAATAGTAAATGTGTGTTCTCAATATCACCTCTGGATTTCAGCCTCTCTCTGTCACCCCTTTCCTGCCTGATGGGTTTATGGAAAAGGTGGGATGAGGACAAGTATGGAGTTGTAGGTACACTTTACTCACTGAAACTGACCTGGTTATATTCTTGCTGAATAATTTGCCAAAAACAGAGCCAGCACTAACCTGCTTAGATGCCATTTTTTCTGGAGGGACTAGTTAGACATCAGGTGGCAGATTTCTTGCTGTATTTTTTGTCACTGGGCCCAAATACTTGAGTAAAACAATGTAAATGAATAAGGGTTTTTTTTGTGTGTGTATATTTTGTACAGGGTCTACAGGGTCTCATTACACAGCTTGGACTCCTAGCGATTCTTCTGTTTTCAGCCTCCCAAGTGCTGGGATTTCACAGACATGCACTACCACGCCCAACCTCATTTGCCAGCTCGGCAAGCCCCAAGGATAGGGCCAACATGGCCAGGAATCAAACCCTGGTCCCTGAGTTTGCCTAAGCAGGCGCTTTAAACTGCTGAGCTATCTGGCTGGTTCTTGGAATAAGGTTTATTTTGACTCATGGATCTAACAGTTTTAATGCATATTCAGAGCAGAAACATCACGGCAGGGGCATGTGGAGGAAAGCTACCCACCTCATGGCAACCAGAAAGGAAAAAGATAGGGAAAGAGACCAAGAAAAGATACATAATGCGCAGAGATGTGCCCTCAATGACTTACTTCCTCTAGCTAGACTCTTCATCCTTATAGTGCATTTAGCTATGAATTCATCAATTTAATCTGTTGATAAGGCTTATCATCCTTACAACCTGAATTACTCCTCTGACTATCTTTTCATTTGATTTTAGCCAGAAAGCTGTGAATTGATGGGGTGTTTCATACTCGAATCTAGTTGGCAATCAAGATTAGATATCACACTTGCATTGGACCACTTTTATAATGGAAAGGGTTGTTGTTCTTTCTGGAATAGCATCTGGAATATGATTTTACCTACCCTGCCTGTATTACTTCTTAGAAAACTTATTTATGCCTTACAGAAAGTCTTACTATGTTGTGGTATTTGAACCACTTTGATTTTTGCTGAGGAGTTCATTTGTATAGTAAATGAAATGTGGCATTGAAGTTATGTTTATGGAATTTCTGGTCTTCTCATGTTCCTCATTATCCTAGAGCAGCAAATTTTTTTGTGGGGGGGGGTGTTCAGGGTCTCACTACTAGATTGGACTGGTAGTGATCTGCCTCTGTACAGCCTCCCAAGAACTGGGATTACAAGTGTGTGCCACTGTGCCCAGTCTTTACTGCTGTGACAGGGCCGGCATGGCAGTCCTGGGCATTTAACCCCTGGCCCCTGCACCTGCTTGCAGGAGCTTTAATCCACTGAGCTATTTGGCTGGCCCTTATTATTCTTGGGCCTTTATTCTTATACTGTCTTTTTTTTTTTTTTAATGTATGTAGTATAGGGTCTACAGGGCCTCACTACACAGATTGGACTCATTGTGACTCTCCTGTTTTCAGCCTCCCAAGTGCTGGGATTATAAGTGCATGCCCCCCATGTCCAGTCTGGGCCACATCTCAGAGCAGCTCAGTGGCTGGTCTGGCGTGGCCAGCACGGCAGGCTGGGGATCGAGTGTCCCCTTGTCCCCCTGTGCAAGTGCTTTAATCTGCCTAACTGTCTGGCCGGCTCTATTTTATTAATTTTTGAAAATTCTTGTCACTAGCCATTTGTGTGTGTGGTCTTACAACCAAAAACAGTGTAAAAAATTCTTGAACATACAAATTGAGATTATTTTTGTACTTGATCTTTTATTTTTTATTTATTTATTTTTTTCTTTTCAGTACTGGGGTTCGAACTCACTACCATGCACTTGCCAGGCAGGCAGTTGTGCCATAGAACTACCTCCCTAGCCCCTTATTTCTGTTTTTATTGATACATTTTAGATACACATAATGATCACATTATAGTTAATTTGTACCCCTATATGATATAACTTGTTTTCCTTCTTTCCATTCTTCAAACCCTCCTCTCCTCTCCCTTTAAAAAGATCTTTTATTTCTTTTGGGTATATTGTTAGAAGAAAAGCATAAATTTACTTTAAATAATTGATGTTGTCAGATTGTAATCTCCAGGAATGTATGAAAGTGTTTGCCCAAGCTACTTCTTTTTCTTTTCTGTGCTAAACTGCTTTAATTTACAGCTTTGAAGTACAGTAGAAGTCCATAATTTCTTGACATTGTCACCGGGCTCTTCCTTGAAAAGAGCCGAGTCCATAGGTCAGCCTTCATTATCAGGAAGGACACCTAATTTTTTATAAGTCCACTGGAAAGGGTTTGGATGTGACAAGTGACCTAACAGCATCTGAGTAGGGCCAGAAGCTCCAGAGAATCCAGAATTACAGAGTTACACATAAAACTCAGCCTGGATCACCTTGTACCTGGTGGGCTATGGATGGTCTGTACCAGAAGGCTCCACCCCATCCCCCATGCACACCAGCACAAGGAAGAGAGACTCTACTGCCTTGGCTGCCTGCACTGAAGCTGACATGCTGTTTGCATCCTCCTGCTCTCCCAGTCCATCCTACCACCCCCCATGCTACCTCTTGATCATCACAATTCTTGCAGTTTAATTCCTTTAAAGAAATAAATGTATGAGAAAATAATTAGTTTCAGGGGAACAAGTGAAAGGATAAGCAGGCGTTTTCTACTCATATTTTCTTTGAATAATACTTGTGTAACTTGCATTTAAATATAGTAGCTCTTTAGTTTAAAGAGAATAAAATTTTTAAAAAATCATGAAAATTACACAGAATTTCCAAACAAGAGGATAGAAATTAACAATGATTGTATTTCATATTGTTAATCTCCAAGATAGTTGTGCATTTTACCAGATAAAGACATGCAAAATTGATAAGAAAAGTAAGCATTAACTATTCCTTTCAATAACCCAATAAAGGGCCTGGCGGGATGGCTCAGTGGTCTAAAGAAACTGCTTGGGAATGCTTGGGCAGCTTCAGGGACCGTGGTTTGATCCCCGATCCCCGGCACCACATGCTGTGCCAGCCCTGCCCTCAGGGTGGGCTGAGCCGGCCATAAAAATGAGTGACTAAGCTGGGCGAGGTGGTGCATGCCTGTAATCCCAGCACTGGGGGGGGGGGGGCGGCACTGAGGCGGACGCTGAGGCGGGAGGATCGGTGAGAGTTCGAGACCAGCCTGGGCTACAAAACTGAGCTCAAGGCCAGCCTGAACTATACAGCGATACCCTGTCTCAAAAAGACAAAAACAAAACAAAACAGTGAATAAACAAATGAAGGTTCTGAAACAAGAAAAAAATAAATAAAATAAAAAATGAAAAAATACAACCCAATAAAAATTAGTAGTATAATTAGCTATCTTGTGTGTGTACCTCTCCCTTTCTTTTCTCCTTTCCCTCATCCCAGTTATTCTTTCTTTTTGAGCAGTTTTTCTTTCACAATATCTGTTTACTCATTGTTTCTTACGCTAGTGAGAAAATACAATGTTTACATGTGCCTGTCTGATTTATTTCATTTATGAGTATGGTCTCCAGACTATAGTTGCATCCAGAAAGCCCTGAGTTTATCTTCTTAGTTGAGTAATATTCCATTGCACAAAAGTATCATTCATATATACCTATATACACACACATGCGCACACACACCACACACACACTTTTTATCCATTCCTCAGTTGCTGGACATTTGGGTTATTTCCAAGATTCATATATGGCAAATTATGCTATTATATACATGGGTGCACATATATCACTGTGGTATGTTGTTTTCAATTCTTATGGAAAAAATACCTAGCACAGGAAATACTGCATTGAATATGATCTGTAATCCTAGTTTTTGAATATTCTGCACACTCATTTCCACAGTAGTTGTACTGTACACTCCCAACAGTGGAGATGTGATCCCTTCCCCACAGACTCCCCAGAATTTATTGTTGTTTGATTTCTTGTTGATAGCCATTCTTTTTGGGGTGAGATGGAATCTCAGGTGTTGTTTTAATTTGCATTTCTTGGATAACCAATTATGTTGGACATTTTTTCATGTATTTATCATTTTTTTCTTCTGAGAAATATATTCATCTCAGTTTCTGATGCTCATTTTTGAATTAGGTCTTTGAATTTTGGAGGCCTGATTTTTTTTTCTTTTTTAAAATTCTTTATATGTTGTAAATAGAAGTCCTTTGTTTAAGAGATCATTGGCAATTTTTCCCCCCAGTTTGTAGGTTTTCTTTTTATGCTATGGATGGTTTCATTTAATGTGCAGAAACATTTCAAGCAGACAAGATCTTGGTTATCAGTATTTCCTGTGCAGTTTGGGTTTTGTTCATGAGCTCCCTTGTCTATCCCTATGTCACAGTCAAGTAGGTAGCTACATGATCCTCCAGTACATATAGTGTTTCTGTTTTAATGTTTAAGTCTTTGATTCAGTTTAACTTAAGTTTAGTGTATGGTGAAAGACATGGGTCTAATTTTAGCCTTTGGCATGTGGGAAGACAGTTTTTCCAGCACCATTTATTAAAGAGGCTCTCTTTCAATGAACATGTTTGGCCCTTTTGTTAAAGATAAAGTAACTGAGTGAGTTTGTGATTCTGTCTGCATCTTCTAGTCTGTTCCATTGATCCTTAGGTCTGTTTTTTTTTTTTTTTTTTTTTAATCACAGTAGCTTTGTAGTATATTTTTCAGTCAAAGATTGTGATGCCTCCTGCCTTCATAGTTGCTCTTTTTTATTGTTGCCAGGCATGCATTAGCTCCTCTTTTTAGGACTTAATTTTTCTGGATTTTGCCTTAAACCGTTTTTTAAAGATTGTAGTGGGGCCTGGCAGGATGGTTCAGTGATCTAAAGCGCCTGCTTGGGAAAGCTTGGATGGCTTCAAGGACCGCGGTTCGATCCCCGGCACCACATGCTGCGCCAGCCCTGCCCTCGGGGTGGGCTGAGCCGGCCATAGAATGAGTGAATAAATAAAGGTTCTGAAACAAGAAAAAAAAAAATAAAATTAAAAAAAAAAAAAAAAGATTGTAGTATTCTTGTTATGGTTTATGTCTGGTTGTCCCCCCAAAGCCTCATGCAACCATAGGGTGGAGACTTCTAGAGTTTGAGATTTGACTCATGATCCATTGGGATTATGTGTTTTAGTACTGATGGGATTATGGGTCTGAGTACTGCTGGGATTATGGATATGGCCTAAGCAGGTAGGCTGAGGCAGGGAGCTTCAATGTAATCTAGAGACAGAGAGACAGACTCTGTCAGTTGCCTCTGTCACCATTTTGTTGCTGTCCTGCCACCATGAACTGCTGCTCTCTGCCTTGTGCCACTCAGCCTTGGAACCGACCAAATATGGACTGAAACCTCCGGTAACTGTGAACTAAATAAACCTTTCCTTCCTTCCTTCATTTTGAGTGTCAGATATTTGTCCCAGCAATGAGTACAAAGTGAGTAAGACAGTTGCAGAAGATGGTAAAGGAATTAGCTTGAGAAAAGTGTTAATGATTTAGGATACAGTTATGATAAATCTTAAAATTGCAGAGCTGAATTATCTAGTTACTGGAAATGCTTTGGAGATATACCTTGATTTGTGAAGGTTTAAAAACATAGTCTACATGGGGCTGGGGAGATAGCTCCATGGCACAAGTGCCTGCCTGGCAAGTGCAAGGTTGTGAATTTGAATCCCGGTCCCACAAAAAAGCAAAAAAAAAAAAAAAAAAAAAAAAAAATCATAGTCTACATTGATGTGTGGCTTTTGCCTGTAATCTCAGCTACTCAGCAGGCTAGATCTAGAGGATTACAGGTTGGAGGCTAGGGAAACTTAGTGACATGCAGTATCAATAAAAAATTAACATGTTCTCACTGGCTTGAACCATTGTTGGTACCTGGCATGGCTGTTCCACTGGGT
Organism: Myocastor coypus; assembly: GCA_004027025.1. Taxonomy (NCBI): domain Eukaryota; kingdom Metazoa; phylum Chordata; class Mammalia; order Rodentia; family Myocastoridae; genus Myocastor; species Myocastor coypus. The sequence continues at coordinate 31,014 of PVJA010014102.1, forward strand.
GGTTTGTACCACTGATAGAGATAATCATTTTCATCAGTTTTTTTTTTTTAACTAGTAAACTTAATGAAAAGCCTATAAATGGACTTAGTGTAGTATAGTTGCTTAGATTCCAGTAATTACTACCCAAATGTAAAGTTTTTTTTTTTTTCTTTATGAGACAAAGTCTCATTATGCAGTTAAGGCTGGCCTTGAGCTCACTTTTGTAGCCCAAGCTGGTCTTGAACTCACATCAATCCTCTTGTCTTAGCCTCCCATGTGCTAGGATTATAGGCATGTGTCACCATGCCTGGCTCCCAAATGTAAATATTAATTCATATTGTTTATAGTCATACCAAATAAAATTATTGTGGTAATCAATGTCATTTCATTAAATTAAAAGCAATTTAATATTCATAGTTTATCAATTCTCAAAATTTTAACATAGACATAGTATATGTACCCCCTTAATATATAATAATAGGCATTTACAGTTGCTGTACCACAAATTAGCTGTGTTACAATTTTTATACCATTTTAAGAAACTATAATATGATGACACCTGGTCTGCTGAATCAATGCCTTTCTTTGTATTATCGTAACCTAAGATCCCCTAAGAAGTGATATATGTACAGTGGAACAGACATTTATGTACCACCTCTGGTTCAAGCTGGTGGGAATGATGGAATTCAGATGAGAGCTGTGAGGTCTCAAGATATAAGAGCCATCATGAACATTAAAAGATTGGCTGTTATGGTTTGGACTGAGAATGACCTCTAGATACTACCTGCAATGCTTTAGGAAGGCTATTCAGTCTTGGGGGAAGAGCCTTAAAGCTGGCAGGCTGGTGGGGGCAGGGCCTGGTGAGTCACTGATGATGTGCCTTCAGAGGGGTATATTCCTTTTCCCAGCCTGTTTCCTGGTTGCCATGATGTGAATAACTGTCCTCCACTGCAGGCTCTCTACTGTGTCATTTCTGTATTTAAAATTCTGCAGAAGGGCAAGAGTGCACTGAGACTGAAGGCAGTAGGCATGTGGAGTGGTTGAGTTAGAGGGTGGGGTGTTTTAAGCCCTCAGCATGGGAAGCAGCTGTCCTTTAAATTCACTGTCTAAATTTAAGATTTACTGTCATTCCTGGTTGGCTGGTTTAAGTGATGGAGGGGAGGATCAGAAAGGATTCTGAGGCAAAGGAAGAGTGAGAGGACAGATGATGTGGGGAACAAAAATACCTTGGCTATGGATAAGATACCTTGGTCTATAGCTGTTTCTAGAATTTAAACTGAGCAGGTGTTGTAATTTCAGTATGTTTGGGGAGAGGCTGCCTAGGGGAGGACTAGAGTCTAGATCAGTAGTTCTCAACGTTTCTAATGCCATGACCCCACAATACAGTTCCTCATGTTGCGGTGACCCCAAACCAAAAAATAACTTTGGTGGCTACTTCAAAACTGTAATTTTGCTACAGTTGTGATTCGGAATGGCTTTAGGTGACCCCTGTGTTTTGGTTGTTCAACTCCCACTGGGGTCATGACCCACAGGTTGAGAACTGCTGGTCTAGATGGAGGCCCTCCTTTTTGTGTTCTTTGATGGAAAAGACAGGGCTGTGGGTTCTCACACAGAGGCATGTTTTATCAACAGCTGTGAATAGTCTTTGGCTCTTGGAACATACAGAATGAAATAGAACAGATATAAAGAATTTTCCTTTCAAATTTAGGGAGATTTGAATTTAGGGTTGAATTCCAGTAAATTAAAAAGTTATATATATATATATATATATATATATATATATATATATATATATATACATTATATATATATACATTATATATATATATATATATAAATATATGGTATAGGTGTTTCTGGAAAGACTGTGAAGGAAGTTAAAAGACATAGAGCCAAAATGGCAGAAACTTTTAAATTTTATTTTAAATGCATGTGAGACTTGTTACCCAAAGGTCATCAGATAACTTGTGCTTAGGAGATAGAATAGTTTACTACAGAAAACAAATTATTTTCAAGGTAAACTTAAAAGAAAGGTTCAAAATGAGTGAGAACATCTTAGTTTGTCATGTTGTTACTCTAAAATGTTATAATACAGGTCATTACTATAGGATACACTAGGTATAGGTATAGGTTTTGTTCTTTTACTATATATTAGTACTATATATACTTTTAATATATATTTTACTATACATTATACCGAGAGTGACGCCTGTTATGTTAGAAATGTAACTCCTAAAAGTGGTTCTCAACCTTTCTAATGCCTCAACCCTGCAATACAGTTCCTCATGTTGTGGTGACCCCAAACCAAAAAATAATTTTGGTGGCTACTTCAAAACTTTATTTTGCTACAGTTATTTGGAATGTAAATACCTGATATGCATTATGTATTCTCATTGCTACAAATCAAACATAATTTAAACAGTGATTAATCACAAAAACAATATTTAATTATATGTTGATAAATATTTATTACTAATTCCAATAAATAACATTTCACCATGGCATAGCATGGGTTTAAATATGTATTTTCCAATGGCTTTAGATGACCCCTGTGTTTTGGTTGTTCGACCCCTGCCAGGGTCGCAACCCATAGGTTGAAAACTGCTGTTAGACTGATGTTTGGAACTTCAGTATGCAGCTAAGGTACTGAAGTGACAAGTTGGAAGGAAGCAGTTTTATTAATGCATAATGTAAAATGAGTAATTTTAATGTATTAACTGTTAATATTTAAAGAAGTAAGAGTGTGTCTTAGTTACTTTTTACTCATTGCTGGAACAAATGCCCGACACCCAAAATGAGGGAAGGAAAAGTTTATGTAGCTCACAGTTCCTGGAGGTCTTAGTCCATATTCCACTGGCCCAAGGCTGAGTGGAACAGGGTAGAGAGCATCTAGTTCATAGCGGCAGAACGGCAACAACGGCGACAGAGCCAATGGACCAATCAGGGCAGCAGAGCAACAGCTTGAGTCTGTCTCTCTGTCTCTATATTACATCAGGTTCTCTGCCTTAGCCTATCTGCCTCAGACCACACCTATAATTCCCAGCAGTACTCAGTACTAAAACACATAATCCCAGTGCCCCATGAGTCAAGTCTCAAACTCTAGGAGTCCTCGTCCCATGATTGCATGAGGCTTTGGGGGGACAACTAGACATAAACCATAACAGAGTGAAATTTAGAGCTGCAGCAAAATGATACTGGTGTTTTGGTTATTTCTTGTAATACCAAAATATCTATTATATCTTATTGATTAAAACATTGGTGAAACTAAAGTTTAGTGGCTTTGAGATTCAAACTTAGCAAACATAAAGCCAAGTATAATGTGAATTTATTAAGCTAAATATGCTTATTAAAGTTGAAGTTCAACAACATAGAATTTAGTATTTACATATTACACTATACTTACAGGGAAATAGACAATCATAATTAAAGTATTCTTTCCTATCTGAATTTCTGTAATTTGAAATATTGCTATCTTTTGTTTGGTAATTTAGAGGAGGCTGTATGTTGATTTATTTTTAATAGGAACATATATTTTAATTGCCTTGAGAAAGACGGAAAGAGATTGAAAGACAGGTGAGAAAGAGATTGATTTTTTTAATATAGCTAAGGGTATACTGGTAGTTTATCTTCTAACTTGTAAATCCCCTTTGTGTGACCCTGTAGAACATTTATTTTATAAAAATTCGAAGTAGGGGCTGGGGAAACAGCTCAGTAGAATAAGCGCTTGCTTGGCAAATGCAGGGACCTGAGTTCAATCCCCAGTCCCACAAAAATAAATAAATAAATAAATAAAAATAAAAAAAAAACCGAAGTATATAAGGAAGGAAAAGTAACTCTTTCATACTGAATTTATAAACTTGAAATACATTTGTAAGAGTGATTCTTGTGCATATTTAATTTTAGATTCATAATCATTAGGAGAAATTAATGATGACTAGACATACATTCTGCAAGGTTGTCACAATGCATGTGTGCCACATTGAAATATTTGAAATATTACTTGAGATCTTAGCACTTGAAATATTACAAGACTGGGAAATTTCTCTCCTCTTTCTCTTTTCTTTTTGAGATCTCTTTCTCTCTTGTTCTTTTTGGAGACAGGGTTTCTCTGTGCAGTTCAGGCTGGCTTTGAACTCACTTCGTAGCTCACTCTAGCCTTGAACTTGCAGCCATCCTTCCTTAGCCTCTTTTGAGTATTGTAATTACAGGTATATGACACCACTCCTGGCCTGAGGAAATGCATTTTATAGTTAAGTTTTAGTCATTTTAAATTTAAAAAGGAAAAGACTGTAAACTATTATTTTGTATTAAATACAACTTTGTTTTTGTAGGACTACATTTTACTTTATTGGTTGGGAACATGAACGGGTAATTTTTATTCCTGGAAATGGCACAATTTCTGCTAACATTTCATTGGTAATTCTTGGTTCCACAGTCATATAAGGGAAGTTGGAGAAAAATGGAACTTTAAGATGAAATAGATCTTAGTGCAAAGTTGACATTCTGCCCTATTTTTCTCGGGAAAGATGTGTACAGTCTATACTCTGAAAACTTCAAAATAGACAAATTTCTTAGATTAATTAGATGACTGAAAATAACTGAAAGTTACTCAAGAATAAGTCCATTTCAGTTTATAAACAAACTAAGAATAAAATAATACTTTTTAGGTTCTTAAAAGGTATCTGTGGAAAAAACTTTTCTGTGGTTTAATGTTAAAATACTGAATACTTTTCCCCTTAATATTGGAGACAACTGCTGTTCAGTATTACACTGAAGTTCCTAGTTGTACAATAGATCAAAGAAAAGAGAAGACATTCATGTTGGAAAGGAAAAAGTAAAATGTTCATCAGATTACATGATTATGCATGTAGTATAATCTATACCTTCCACAACAATGATTCAAGCTAATTAGTACATTCATCAATGTTGCAGGGCTGCAAGGTCTATTAGAAAAATCAGTTGTTGGGGCTGGTGAGATGGCTCAGCAGTCTACAGTGCCTGCTTAGGCAGGCTTAGGAAACCATAGGGACTGTGGTTCAACCACCAGCACTACATGCTGCACCAGCCCCATGCTTACCCCCAGGGCAGGCAGAGCTGTCCATAACATTAAAAAAACAAAAGTAAAGAAAAGAAAATCAGTTGCTGGTCTATAAACTTATCATGCTTTTATCAGATTGGTGTAGTAAGGTTTTTGATTGAATTATGATTTTTTAATGGAAAATAGTTATAACTATTTTCATAGAACACATGTTTAATTGAATGTTAGCCTAAGTCAATATTTATTATTTTTGTTTTTATTTCAGGCTACAGACAAGAGAAAAGCTTTAGAAGAGACCAAAGCATATACAACGCAATCTTTAGCTAGTGTTGCTTATCAAATAAATGCATTGGCCAACAATGTACTCCAGTTGCTGGACATCCAAGCTTCTCAGCTTCGGAGAATGGAATCTTCAATCAATCATATCTCACAGGTAATAACATGTAAGAAACTCTAAATTCACATTTATGGAGAGCCCTACCTGGTCTTCATCTCAGTCAGAAAATACATATTTATAATCCCATGGATAAGTTATTGGAATCTTGTCAAGTTAATTCCAGTCTGCCACTTCCAGTGCAACCCATGGTGAGAATAAAGGCAATAAAGCATATTTATAGTTATGTGGAGCAAGGAGTTCTAAGTCCAGCCATGGTGATGACTACCTCAAACAAAAGCCTCGATTCAAGATTGAACTAGGGTTTTATTCAGTCATGAAGGAGGAGTGCCCTGAGGATGAATGAATGAGATTGGCAGGATGTATGTGAGTACTGTGAGCCATTCTTGAAAGATTCAGGAAGCCTAAACTTCAAAACCTGAAAAACTGTAGGTGAAAAACAATTTTGGTTTCAAAATACCACTATTTTGGAGCTGGGCGTGGTGGCGCATGCCTATAATCCCAGCACTCAGGAGGCTGAGGCAGGAGGATCGGTGTGAGTTTGAGACCAGCCTGGGCTACAAAAGTGAGCTCAAGGCTGGCCTGAACTACATAGCAAGACCCTGTCTCAAAAAAACAAAACAAAGAATGATGTATGAGGCTTATGCTAGTATAACATGGTGGTACTGTGTTATGTTTAATAAGCAGAAATAATATACCCATACTATAAATATGTAATATAGTAGATACATAAGCCAGAAATGATTTATTATCAGTATCAAATAGTATATAACATAAGATATGGGCAGTTATTTTATATTGCAATGTATTAGATCCCAACCTTACCACAAAATACATGAGTAAAGAATTGCATTAAGGGCCTTCTAAACTTGCTGTATGACAGTTTTTTAGCTTTTATCTTATGGGACTGTTGGTGGATGTTTGGTTTATCACAAAATACGGAATGTGGTAATGACTATGGATAAGCCGGAAATGCAATTTCTTAATCATCTTTGTACTGATTGTTATTGTTATCACTTTTACCTTCAGTTTTGAGTTCAATAATCCTACCATTTAAAAAATGTCTCTTGTAAGAAATGCAATAACATAACAAAATTTACTGTTTGTATCATTTTTAAGCATACAGGTGCGTGGCATGAAGTGTGTTCATTTGTTGTACAACTCTCTTTACTGTCCTACACTTCTAATAGCTTTTGAGGTGAGATAAATTAAACATACAAAGTGTATAGTTTTCATATGTTTTTATATACACATATACTCAAGGAACCATCAACATGATCATGATGAGCATGTACGCCCTGGTAATCCTTCGCTCCCTCCAGTCTTCTGCCCCGAGACTTCCTGTCATTTTAAATTAGTTTATATTTTCTAGATTTTATTAAGTTAGAACAATGCCATAAAAACTTTTTTGTCCTGGCTTCTTTCACTCAACATAATTATTTTGAATGGATCTGTGAAAAGAGTTTAATGCATTTTACTGCTGAGTGATTTTAGTTGCTATGTATTTTATATATTTACATAATTTTAGAAATTTGGGTTGATTTCATGTTTAGGCTATTACAAATAAAACCTCATGTAAGCATTTGTATATAGAACTTTGCATGGTAAACACTTTCGTTTTCTGAGGTATAATTATCTCTGAGGTACTAATCACATAGTAGTTTTTTAACTTTAAAAACTATTAAATTGTTTTTCACAGTAATTGTACAACAGGTAGTATTGGTTTGCTGAGAGTTCTTACTAGGAATGGGTGAAGAGTTTCATCAAAAACTTTTAATATGATGAATTAAAATTTTTTGTTATTTTAATGTTAAACTCTCCTTGCTTTTCTGGGATAAATTTGAGTGATATATTATGTATTACCAGTTGTATAGATTGTTGTTAGGCTTAATTTAACAACTTTTCTTATGTTTTGCTTCTCTCTATATATATACTTTTGTTGTTGTTGTTGTTGTTGAAGACAGGGTCTCACTATGTAGTTCAGGCTGACCTAGAACTTACTATGTATCTCTGGCTGGCCTTGAACTTGAAGAAATCCTGACTCAGCGTCCTGAGTGGTGGGGTTATAGATGTGTGCCACCATGCCTAGCTTGGGTTTTTTTTTTTTTTTTTTTAAAGGTTAAATAATAATATATAGTGCATATACCTACATCTATGCCCATATCATCTTTCCTTAGTCTGTTCATCCATTGAGGCTTTTAAAAAAATTCTTTTTTGTTTTTATTTATTTATTTTTTGTATTTTAGGGAAGGGTTTACAGGGCATTCAGGGTCTCACTACTAGATTGGACTCCTAGTGATCTGCCTGTTTACAGCCTCCCAAAAGCTGGGATTACAGACGTGTGCCACCACACCCAGTCTCAACTGCCTTTTCAGGGCACCTTGGGGGTGGGGCTGGGCCTGCACTGCAGGCCCAAGGGATTGAACCCCTGGCCCATGCACCTGTTAGCAGGCACTTTAATCCATTGAGCTATTTGGCCAGCCCTAAAAAATTATTATATTCAGGGCCAGGCTGAACTACCTATAATCCTAGCACTGGAGAGACTGAGGCAGGATGATCACCGTAAGTTTGAGGTCAGCCTAAGCTATGAATTCAAGGCCAGCCTGAACTGCATTTGGTCTCTAAAAGAATTATTTAAATAATTCTTTTTAAAAATATATATATGTGGTCTCTAAAAGAATTATTTAAATAATTCTTTAATATATATATATACACACACATATATATATACATATATATATATGTATATATATATTTCTTTTTTTTTACATTTATTTTTTTGTGGTGCTAGGGTTTGAATCCAAGATTATATGCATGTTGGGCAAGAACTATTGTCAGAGACAGCCCAAGAAATGAACTTTTCAAGAGAATTAAAAAAGAGAATTAAGAAAGAGAATTAATTTCAAGAGAATTAAGAAAATAATTTGTTTTTATCCATTTGTAGTTAGCATTTATTTTTTTTTTTAATGATTGATTAGTTGTTTGATTTGGACAAGGTGAACTTGTTCCTATCACAGCCTCCCCAGATCTGGAATTACAGGCATGTGCCATCATGCCTGGTTTTGGTGGCTGGCTAAGCGCCTGGGGCTGGCATGGTATGTGATACTTGGATCCTTGTGCTTTCCAGGCAGGTGCTTAGACCTGATCTATCTCCCCAGCTTTATAGCTAACATTTCTGAGCAGAAAATATATTTTATATGACTCAAATCCTTTTAAATTTATTGGAAAGGGACCAGGGAGATAGCTCTGTGGCACAAGTGCTGCCTGGCAGGTGCAAGGTTGTGATTTCAAACCCTGGTCCTGCAAAAAAAAAAAAAAAAGGGACTTTATTTTACAGCCCAGAGTTGTAATGATCTATTTCTCTAATATTCAAATATGAAGTATGGTCCTGTCCTGGTTATAGTTAATTCTTTTGACTTTTTAAAAAATTTTAAACTGGGAATTAAGCTTTTGACCTTGTGTTTTTGCCAGGCAGGTGCTATGCTATTGAGCTATATCCCGCGCTCTTTGTTTGACATTTGTATGCCTGAAAAAGGGTTACTTTTTTTCCTTCCCTTTTATTATTGGCTAAAATAGATACAACATAAATGTATCATTGTAACCATTTTTATTTATTTATTTATGTATTTTTAAAGAACTTTTTATTTTTTATTTATTTATCTTTTTCTTGTTTCAGAACCTTTACTTGTTTATTCACTCATTTTTATGGCCAGCTCAGCCCACGCCCTGAGAGCAGGGCTGGCGCAGCATGTGGTGCCGGGGATCGAACCGCGGTCCCTGAAGCCGCCCAAGCTTTCCCAAGCAGGCACTTTAGACCACGGAGCCATCCCGCTGGGCCCTGTAACCATTTTTAAATGCACAGAATAAGTAGCTGAGCATGGCAGTCCCAGCACTTTGGAGGCTGAGGCAGGATTGCTTAAAGTTGAAGGAAAGCCTGAGTGACATAATGAATTCAAAGACAACCTGAACTACGTGGTGAGATCTTATTTCACACACAAAAAAGTACAAATTAAGTGGCATCAGTACATTTTTGTGCAACCATTAACACCATCCATCCCTATAACATTTCGTTTTCCCAAACTAAAACTAACTCTATCTATACTGTGTCCTTGGCAACTGCAGTTGTGCATTCCATTTCCATAAGATTGTACACCCTAGGTACTTTACACAAATGGAAATAGCATTTGTCCTTTTGTGACTGGCTTATTTCACTGCATAATGTCCTCCAGTTCATCCATGTTATAAGATGTATCAAAATGCCCTTCCTTCTTAAAAATGAATAATATTCCTAAGTATACATAATGCCGTGTTTTGTTTGTGAACACCTGTATTGTTTCTGCCTTTTGGATATTGTGAATAATATTTTTATAAATCTGGATGTAAGACATCTAGAGCCTTTGATTTTACTTTCTTTGATTATAAACCAAGAAATAGAATTAACTGCCTCACATGATAATTCTGTGGTTTTGTGCTTTGTGTAGTATCTTATTGCCCTTTTTGATTTTAGAATAAAGTTGACATGGAGTGGAAATTTGCTGGGAATATGCTCCGTTTAGAATTGCACATAATAGAGAATCTAGTGTAAAGTGTTTATCCTCAGTCTTGAGGACTTGTACAATGTGTGGCAAATGATTTGATCTGCAGTAAATGTTTACTGAATACCTCTTAGAATTTCTTTAATATGAGAGTATCATTTTTCTATATTACCATCTTCACTGTTATTTTTAAAAAAATTTTTTTAAATTTTATTTATTTTTTTCTTGTTTCAGATCCTTTGTTTGTTTATTCACTCATTTTTATGGCCGGCTCAGCCTGCCCTGAGAGCAGGGCTGGCGCAGCATGTGGTGCCCGGGATCGAACCGCGGTCCCTGAAGCCGCCCAAGCTTTCCCAAGCAGGCGCTTTAGACCACTGAGCCATCCCGCCGGGTCCCTTCACTGTTATTGTAACAAATTCATTCATTTATTTTAATAAGTTTCCCTTAAGGATATTCCTCTGATTTGATATCTAGTCTTTTTAAGTGTATAACAGTCTCATATAACAGTGTCATAACAACATTAAGCTGTTTTTTCTTCAAGCCCACTCACATTAAATTCCAGTTTCACAGCTAAGTTACTATTCTTCATGTCATTGTTTTAATTTGGCCAGTTGTGTATTTTGTTTTGAGAAAATGTCACAGTGACTCACTTTTGGGAAACAAGGAGGTAACACAGCTATGTACTTTGCAGTCTGCATGAATCGAAAAGTAGAGCTATAATTTCACCAGATAAACTTTGAAATGGTGACATGATTGGCTGTGTTGTCCATCTGTTATTTATGTAGTAATTTGTGGACTAAAGATGTAACAGCAAATTCGTATTTTATAACTCAGTTTTTGTGGTAACTTAAATGTGAACTACATTGTTGAGAGACTGGTGCTATTTAAAATATGGGAACTGAAATGATACATATGGGATATGTGTAAAACAGGACTACCTGTTTGCATTTCTTCAGTAACAAAATATTTAAAAATTATTCCTCCCTTCATTTAATTATGTTGTGTTCCGTATTATGCTGAATCTGTTAAAGCTTACCAAATTAAGTTCTCATTCTTTGGAAGATACTTTAATTCATATAAGTGGAGTTTTCAAGAATAAAAATCATAAATTGAGGGTTGTAGAAAAAAGTTTAGAGTAATTAAATAAGGTAAAACATTTAATCTCTAAATTACTTTGAAATACTTTAAACTCTTAAACATAACAAATCTAAATTTACTTAAATATGAATTTACTTAGAAGTCAGTCAGCGTTTTGGAGTTATGTGTTGTTAATTATCGATAGGTAAATATTTCCTTGCCGCTCCAAATTGTGCTTCTGTTGTGCCATTACTTTAGGAAATTCAAGGTAGTACAAGAATGTTCTGTTGAATATTTAAGAGCTCTTTTAATCTTAACTTGTATGCTGAAAACATTTTTCTTTTTAATCTTTATTTTTAAGAATGTGTGTGTGTGTGTGTGTGTGTGTGTGTGTATGTGTGTGTGTAGTCCCAATACACAGCTTGAACTTGTAGTGATCCTCCAGGTTTCAGCCTCCTTAGTGCTGGGATTATAGGTGCATGCCACCAAGCCTGAACTTGGTCACCAGCTCAGCATGTCCAGGGGCAGGGCAGTGTGGCATGTAGTCCCAGGGATCGAACCTAGCCCCTGTGCTTGCCTAAGGGGCTTGTTAGCCCTTCTGCTTTTTAATCTTTAAATGTAATTATTTGTTAATTAGGATATAATCTTATAATGTGGAGTTCAGAGCTTGTTAAGAGTTTTTAGTTGCAAAAAAGATTTAAGGGATATGTTGCCTGTCATCCCAGCACTTGAGAAGCTTAGGTAGGAGGATCACTGTTAAGTTTGAGGCCAACCTGTTCTAAGTAGTAAGTTCAAGGCAAGCCTTAGTTAAATAGTGAGACCCTGTCTCAAAACAGTAGCAATAGCAACAAATTTAAACAAGTAAACAAATAAGCAAAAATACCTCCAGTTTTGTAGATTTTTTTTTTTTTTTGTCTTTTTGATACAGGGTCTCGCTATGCAGTTGAGGCTGGTCCTGAGCTCACTTTTGTAGCCCAGGCTGGTCTCGAACTCGCACCAATCCTCCTGCCTCAGCCTCCCGAGTGCTGGGATTACAGGCGTGAGCCACCACGCCCAGCTAGTTTTGTAGATTTAAATAAAATAAGCCTATAATTATTACTGGAAAAGTTCTTTTCAGTGTGACACTTTTAGCTTTTTATATGTTGGTGTGTTTTATATTTGTCAAGCTTTCTATTTTAACAGTTGTGACCACCCCCTGCCCTTTCTTGGATTAAAAGTTACTAATTTCTTTGGTAAAATACTGACTAGTTACGTCTATTATGAATATTCACTTCCTGTGCTGTTTTTTATTAGATTCTGTTTCTTTTTTTTTTTAGATTCTGTTTCTTATGACTCTGGTTATATAAAAATACCAATCCCTTTTTATGTAAAACATAAAAAAATAGTACTAGGCGAAGGTAACTTAAAATTTTTCTGAACTTTATTATTATTATAGTCTTTGCTTTCTAGAGTGGCTAGAACTATTCATAGTGATTTTCTTTTTCATTGGCAGTATTTTGCTTTTTCAAGATAGAATTTGCAACTGGAAGGGACATTAGATCATTTTGTTTAGTCTCTTACTTTATAGATCATGACAGTGATGACCTGGGAAAATAAAGAGCTGTTGAGGTGTTGAAGTTACAGATTACTAGAATACTGTTAGAAATCAAAAGCTGAATAGCAGTTAAGATACTCATTCATAGATAACCCATTGATTTTTTTGTTTGTTTGTTTTTGTTTTTTTTTGTCTGTGCAACAGTACTTAATGAAAATTTAAATCTGCAATATTTAGGAATTAGGTGAGCTGCCCCATTTCCTGTCTATTTATTGTGTGAGTGAAGTCTTACATAATGGATCCTCAAAGTACATTTCTTAGCAAACGTTTAGTTTTGTTTAGGCAAACCTAGTTTGTGTAGGCACTGAGGAAGTAGGGTGGGTTTCAAGAACGTAGGAGCTAATATAAACAGTATTGTGGGTCTCATGTTCTATTCTTAGGAGCCTTTTTCTTTTCTTCATTTATATATGTATTTGGTATAGGGTCTCACTACACAGCTTTGACTCGTACTGATCCTGTTTTCAGCCTTCCCCAGTGCTAGGCTTACAGGCTTATGCAATCACGCCCAGACTCATTGGCAGCTCAGCTCGCCCAGGGGAGGGACCAGCAGGGCATGTGGTGTCAGGGACAAAGCTGGCCCCTGTGCTTTCCTAAGTAGGTCCAAAGATCCTTTTTCTTATTAAACTATTTCTGATGGCCTTCAATTATATCTTTCAATATTTATAAAAAATTAAAACAGAAATGAAAACATTTGTTAACTCATTTATTAAAATAAACACATAAAATGATACTAATACCATGTTAATGAAAAAGAGTTATTATCAAAACACGAAATGTTATGAGGGGAATAAAATTGTTTCACATTTCCAAAACTGGATTCTCATGTCTGCTTCTGCATGTCTGTTGCGACTTTTTGTTTTAGTTGAATGAAATAAAGGAAGTTTGGCTTCATGCAGATATATAGTTAGAAAAAAATAGGAACTTAGGGACCTCAAGGTCTTTAGAACACAGCTGAAGAGTACATGTTTATGTGGTTTAGTCCCTGTACATCTTGTTCATATAATGGCCGTGTAGACTCCCTCCTTCACCCCAAGCCCCTCTTTTAGAGAAGTGCTCAGTATTGAACTCAGGGCTCATGCAGACTAAGCATGTACTTTGAGCTTTAACCCTAGCTTACATACTCACATTAAAACAGTTTCTCAGTTTGGTAATATGGCTTCACCTATGGATTCTTTTGGCTCTCTGTCATAATTTTTGATCCATCTTTACTTTAGTGATACCTTTGGAACTCTTATCCATAATATCAAGGGATAATGATTATTGTGTCTAATTAATCTTCCTAATAATACCAAAGTATAATGATAATCCCCAAGTTATCCTGCTAAGCCCTAATGGCTTGTTAATATTTATCTGAGGTTTCGACAATTAGTTTTTTGTGCTGGCTGAGCCCACTGTAAGGGCAGGGCTAACGTGGCATGTGGTGCTGGGGATTGAATCATGTTCCCTGTGCCTGCCTAACCTTGCCTATGCAGGTGCTTTAGACCACTGAGCTAGCTCACCAGTCCCTCAGCTAGTTTCTTAAAGTTGTTTAATGAATTTGAAGATCCAAATGCTACTTGTCTGTAGCACTTACTACCAACTGTAGTTTATCCTCCTCCTTAAGATTCCTATGTTGAAATTCTGACTCCTTATAGTATGTGACAATACTTGGAAATAGGATCTGCAGAGAGACAGTTAAGTGAAAATGAAGTCACTAAGTGCACTGTCATCCAGTGCAACTGGTGTCCTTATAAGAAGAGGAAATTTAGATACAAATATTCAGGTGGTAGACCTGAATACAAAAGAAGGTAGCCATCTATAAGCCAAAGAGAGAGGCCTTGAATAGTGTTGGATCCTGGTGATTTTTTTGAGGGGTGTGCAGTTGGTATCAGGAATTGAGCTCAGGGCCTTGTGCTATCAGGCAGGCACTGTAACACTGAGCCTTGTCCTTGGCCCCCTGATGACATTTTTTTTTTTTTTTTTTTTTTTGTCTTTTTTGAGACAGGGTCTCGCTATGCAGTTGAGGCTAGCCTTGAGCTCACTTTTGTAGCCCAGGCTGGTCTGGAACTTGCACCAATCCTCCTGCCTCAGCCTCCTGAGTGCTGGGATTACAGACGTGAGTCACCACGCTCGGCTCAAAAGCAACTTTCGTGTTTTTTTTTTCTTTTTTGTCTTTTTGAGACAGGGTCTTGTTATACAGTTCAGGCTGGCCTTGAGCTCACTTTTGTAGCCCAGGCTGGTCTCAAACTCGCACCAATCCTCCTGCCTCAGCCTTCCAAGTGCTGGGATTACAGGTGTGCGCCTCCACGCCCAGCTTTTTCCCCTGGTGACATTTTGATCTTGGACTTCTAGGTTCTGAAATTCTGAGAAAATTTGTGAATTTTTACTTCTGTACTATTTTATTATAGTAGTCTTGACACACAAATGTAATAGCCTTAGTTAAGTCATCTTTTAAAATTTTTTTCCAGTACTGGAGATTAAGCCCAAGCCCTTCACACTAAGCTACATCCACAGCCCCATTTTTTAATTTCTGATTTTAAAACAAGGTATTGGAAAGTTGCTTAGGCTAGGTTTGAATTTATGATCTCACTCTCTCAGCTTCTCAGAGTTCTGGGATTATAGGCATGCATAACCATGCCCGGGTCACTCTTAAATAAGTGATTAATGTATTTTCTAGTTGTTACTTACATAACTTTATTATAAGAAACCTTTAGTAGTGGTAATGGAGATGTTTGAGTGTCATTCAATATAATATGTTGAATTATTGTACCGTTGCTAGGAGCATTCAGGAGTGACTGTTGTCTTATGATTGACTTGTCATGAGAAAAATACATTAGCTATACTATTCAGCACTCTTGAATGCATGTATCTATCTAATACTTCTAAGATGAATTGTCCTGTGGGAGACTGAGTAATATCCAAGAATCTGGTGATATCCACATTCTTGGTTTTGTAACTCAATGTTAGGGGGGCTCACAAATAAAAATTAAAGATCTTGAGATAGAGAGATTATCCAGTAATATATGGTGGGCCATAAATATCCTGATATGGCAGATTTTCTGGTATATGGCAACAGAAAATGATAAAATAGGAACACAGCTCAAAATGATGAGTCAAGAAATGCTCCCCCCCAGCAGTGGGGGGAATCAGCTTTCATCTCTTTATTTTAGAGGAGAAAGTTTAGAGTGTATATATTTATTATATATAAAGTACTTTGAAAAAAATACTTTGCAAAAACTACATCAAGATCTAGAATTTCTGTTGCATATCAATTATCACATATAGGATATATCTGAAATTTACTGACCTTGTGAAGAAATAGGAAAGCATAACCAAACTTAAACAAAAAGATAATCAGTGGAGAGCAAAGCTGAGATGATGTGTATGTTTGACAGATAACTACAGTACAGTATCTCCTTTTGTCCAGTCTTTTTTTTTTTTTTTGTCTTTTTGAGACAGGGTCTCGCTATGCAGTTCAGGCTAACCTTGAGCTCACTTTTGTAGCCCAGGCTGGTCTCGAACTCGCATTGATCCTCCTGCCTCAGCCTCCCGAGTGCTGGGATTACAGGCGTGAGCCACCACGCCCGGCTCTTTTGTCCAGTCTTGAATTGAGGGAGTTAAAACTTTTTATGACCCCACTGAATTTTAAGTCTTGTCTTGTCTTTTCTTTTAAGTCTTATCTTACCGGGCGTGGTGGCACACGCCTGCAATCCTAACACATGGGAGGCTGAGGCAGGAGGATCTGTGCAAGTTCGAGACCAGCCTGGGCTACAAAAGTGAGCTTAAGGTCAGCCTAAACTGCATAGCGAGACCCTGTCTCAAAAAGACCAAAAAAAAAAAAAAAGTCTTGTCTTATTCTTCAATATTTCCCTCCTTTATCTAAATCTTGACCTAGACTTTGCAATTTTCTAGTCTTTTTTACATTGGGTATTTCTCTTTTTTTGTCTTTGATATGTTTCTTTCCCTGTAAGTTGTTAATGTTTGAATCAAAAGTCTAGGAAACAGCAAACATTTTTTTTTTTATTTTTTAATGTGTTTAGTACAGGGACTCTATAGATTGGATTCGTAGTGATTCTCCTGTTTTCAGCCTCCCAAGTGTATGATTACAGGTGCATGCCACCAGGCCCCGTCTCAATCACAGTCACATTGTGTCCCAGGGGCGAGGCCGCCACTTCATGCCCAGTGATCAAACCCTGGCCACTGCATCTGCCTAAGCAGGCGCTTTAGTTTGCTGAGCTATGTGGTTGGCCTCTTCAATATGCTTTTTGGGTAAGCAAATTGCCCACACCCACATTTGTCCTTAAATAATATTTGTGGATTTGAGGAACTAAACTTTCAATCTCCAGCCGGGCGTGGTGGCTCACGCCTGTAATCCCAGCACTCGGGAGGCTGAGGCAGGAGGATTGGTGCGAGTTCGAGACCAGCCTGGGCTACAACAGTGAGCTCAAGGCCAGCCTCAGCTGCATAGCGAGACCCTGTCTCAAAAAGACAAAAAAAAAAAAAAAAAAAAAAAAAAAAAAAAAAAAAAAAAAAAAAAAAAAAAAA